>JAVHZT010000222.1:0-100000 GCA_035079005.1 Fraxinus americana | reverse complement strand
TAGAAAACTTCCTTTTGAGCACGTGAATTTTTTTTTATGTGGTATGTTCACGGTTCCAATGGTAGGCCATCTTTTATATTTCATATAAAAGATGTGCACTGTAAGCCATTTGAGTAGTGAAAATACAAATTTAGTATGTATTTACCTTATGTGGAAAATACTTTTGAGTAGCGAAAATACAGCCCGAAAACTCATTTTCAACCACACATTCTTCCAATAAATAATTTTACACTTTTTTAACCTCACATTTTGTAAAAAATCACTATTACAAAATTTATTATTTAAAAACATGGGCTCAAACACACCCATAAAGAGACTATTGAATTCTTTAATGAACCATTTTTTACTCAGTGTCAATCATGAGTAATCGACCATTTTTACTTTTTAAGAGGAACTCTAATAAGGATATCAATGCTAACTCCATAATTGAGTTTGTCAAGGAGTATTATCTTTCTTTACAAACTTGCTTCTGTCGAATGATTTCCAGGTTATCATTGATCTTCTTCCTTGCCTGCTTAACTTTTGGACACAAGAAAGATGGTTTCCCAAGCATTCCATATGTCAGATCATTTCAGAAATCATTAGACGGAGTAAGGATAATTTGCAGGTATGCAAATTACTATGGAATTGTTTTTGCCTTTGCGGTATTACTCTATGCATACATAATAAATGCCTCGAGATAAATAAGCAATATTGTTATTTTTTATTTATTCTCTTTCCAATTGGAGAAAGAGGAGGAATGATGTTAGAGTAAAAACATTTTTAGTTTCCACCAATCAATTATTGTTTTGAACATCATGACTGAACATTTTTTTCTCGCTGTGTTTCAAAATTTGTGTCTCGTGTTACGAAAAAGCGAGAATTGACAATATATAGAATAAGAACAAGAACATAATATTTGTATGAAACCCATCACGGGAAAAATGTTGGGCAAAGGAGCAGAAAATTACTATATCAAAGATAATTATAAGAGGCGTGGCTACTACGAATGATATGATACGATGAAGCCGTAACATACATCGTATATATAATAAAACATGTCCATACTGATTAGACATTTCGCTCTGATCCCTATGTTATCACCACAGACCCCCATTTTTTTCTCATAATTTTAGTTTCACTAAATATGTAGCACCGCAAGCTTTCGGGCTGGGGCAAATAGAATTTGGATCACCGTACTCTAACATCTCATAGTAGTGCAATTGTCGTGATGAATTTGACATTTGTACTTCTGTTTCTGTTTGTAAGTTCCAAGTCTTCCGTTTATCTCTTAAAATGACGGATGCTGAGGTTATCTCATCTTAATACACAGGCTGTGATTGAGGCTGGTATTATTTCACCTCTTCTCCAATTGTTTCAAAAAGCTTACGATTTTCATGCTGCTGCTGAGGTTATCTATAATGCCACGACTAAGGGAACTAATGAGCAAATCAAGTAAATTCTTCATAGCTATTGTCATATTCTCGTAGCTTATTGTGCATTTAGTTTGAGAATTAATGCTTCAACTTTGTGGCAGGTTACTGGTGCATGAGGGTTGTATAGAGCCAATGTGCGATCTTCTAGTCAATCCCTACAAAGTGCATGTCATAAAAATCTGCTTGGAAGGCCTTGAGAACATTCTGAAGGTTGGAGAAGCTGAGAAGAACCAAGGTAACACCGATGATTTGAATGTCTTTGCTCAGATGATTGATGATGCTTGTGGTCTACAAAAGATAAAGAACCTCCAGAATCATGACGACAGTAGAGTATGCGAAATGGCCGTGAGGATACTTGAAACATATTGGCCGGAAGAGGGTAATGAGTAGCTTCCTTCTGGTGATGCTCCACAATCCTGGTGTTTTTGTTGCACATTTATTCATCATTTCCTTTGTTTTCTGCCATAAATTTGAAGGCACATTTGGTACACGCTAATGGATTGAGCGGACAACATAATAAGATTTTGAACTTTCTTTTCTCCAATCTACTCAACAAAACATGGCTAAGGGCTTTCAAAACATCTGCAGCCAAAAATCTGGACATGGTCTTCAAATGGTTCTTTAAGGATAAAGAAACATTCAAGCTGAAATAGGAAAATATACGCTAATTCTTTTTTTCCGATGCATTTGGAGTCAATAACATCTGATACAAATTCACCAATCAAGACTTCTAGGAAACAGGAATTGTATTATCTTAGATCATTTGCATGATTACTTTTATGTATGACTTCAAACTCTCATTAAAATATTTTACTTCTTCTAATAATATAATATTATTAGGTCTAATTAATTTTCGAATTCACAACAATTTTTGCCTTATTTTTTTAGGATGTAATATCGTCTTTCCAAAAGATTTAGCATACACTGAAACAACTAGAGATGCTAAGAAGTTCCAAAATTTTCCCAACGAACAATTTAGAATCTGAAAATCAAATTGCAAATTCGAAAAGTGTTACCAATCGCTAATCTTTGACAGAATCAACACCAAAGATCATAAAAGATTTTTGCAATCACAAGACAAGAAAATGGCAAACTAGTAAGGGTCCGTTTCATTGTAAGGATGAAATTTGAGTGGAAAGAAAATGAATTTTAGGGAATTAAATTGCCTATAATTCATTTGTATAGGAATTGTCAATTAATTGTATTTGATTTGTATAATTTTTCACCCGAAAAATATTGAATTTTTGGATTTTTTGGTGTTCGTTTGACTTTGTTTTTCATGAAAATTGTCCATTAAAGAGAAAAAAAAACTTTACAATTGAGGATAAAATTTGTTTCCATTGCCAAAAAAAAAAAAAAAGATGCCTAGAAAACCAATTCCCACCAAAACCATAGGAAAATGAATTCCACCAAAACCAAGAAAGTGGCACGTGTGGGGCTTTGGGTGGAAAATTAATTGTCAAGAAATGAATTCCAATCAAACATGCCATTTGGGTGGAGATGGAATTTCTTTTCCATTTTCCATGGGATTTTTGTTGAATCAAACAGGGCGTCAGTAAAATTAATGTGTTTCTCCATTTGTACAGAAAATGAGTGACAGAGGCGTTGAGATCCTTTCACATGCGTGTAGGCCTCGCGTGAATAAAAAATTCCAAAAAAAAAAAAGTGGGCCCTCCCCCATTGTGAGTGTCGGTCAGGTTGCATGTCAACCATTTTCGGTAAGTGTAGCATAATTGAAAATTAATTGTAAAAACATTTTCGGCCCAAAACATTCGATAACTGAGCATCAGCAACCAAGCGACATAAGATATATGTATATAAAAAATAAAGCAATAAAATCTGTCATAATCCTTTGACACTAAAGAATTAATTGGAACATTCAAGAAAGTATCTGAAGTACAAATAGTGAATTTGAATTACCATAGATTGGAATCAAAATTTTGAATTACCATAGATTGGAATCAAAATCATTGAAATAGATTTTCAGCACTTGATCTTGGACTAGGTATCTCCGAACACTTAGAACACGAATATCATAATATCGTAAAATCTTATATAGTTAGTTCATTTCTAGCATAAATGAGAATTTCATCAACAGGAAAACCAGAGGAAGGATTATTCACTTGGCAAGAATTTGCGGAGCTTAATTCTCCTGTTGCTGCTGATAGTTCAGTGGCCTCCTGAAGAGCATGATGTGTGGCTCAGGACGGTGAACTGCATAATGGACCCACCCACGACTCTGCTGAACCCCAATCGCACGCCATCCATTCTAAAATTGACAAAATCAAGCCACATTAAGAAGCCCGAGTTTACAAAAACCCACAAGATAATAGAGACAATTATATAAGCTCGATTTAATTTGTTTATTTATCCAACCACAATTATTATGCCTGAAGATGATAATAATTTTTAGTTTGCTGTGATCCCCTATTGAGTTTCGCAGAAAATAGTAAAAACTTGATAGGATGCAGCAATTGAATCAAGAATTGAGCAATTTTTCCAATATTTATTTACAAAAA
Organism: Fraxinus americana; assembly: GCA_035079005.1. Classification (NCBI taxonomy): domain Eukaryota; kingdom Viridiplantae; phylum Streptophyta; class Magnoliopsida; order Lamiales; family Oleaceae; genus Fraxinus; species Fraxinus americana. The sequence continues at coordinate 96,066 of JAVHZT010000222.1, read as the reverse complement.
GCTTACCAATTATATTTATACTCATCAAAATTCACAAGAAGGCGATTCTTGGGAAGCAGTTTAGCCACTTCTGGTGGAAGAAGAACGTGCCTGAAAATTCCAAAATTACAAAAAAAATAAAAAAATAAAAAAAATGCAGGATTATCCTCGGGCAACAAACAACATAAAAATTACAAAAACAAATTCAAATTAATTAGAAAATCACCTGTACTCGTAGGTATCATCGAAGGAATTAAATAAAATGGAAACGTTCTAATTGGGTTAATTTTAAATTTCAAAATTTGAAAATTTTCCCACTTTAGTTAATGTGCATCAACAATATGTCAATAACGGTCACGTAGAGATGGATTAGTTTGGCAAATTATTTTAAGTGCCCTTGTTTGAGACGTGATTTTGTGAAAAAATAATTTTTTTTTTAATATTGAGTGATTAAAAAGTAGTAACAAATAAAAATTCCCGTGCAAAATTATTTAATTCAGAAAATATATAATTAAAAATAAGTTAAGGAAAAATGAGTAAATTTTGATAAAAATTGATAAAATATGAGATTGAGAAATTAATTTAAAAAAACTAAGAATTATTCAAATTGTATAATCAAATTTGAAGTTTGATCGATTAAAAAGTTGATAAAATTTTGCTAAACAAGGTATTATTATGTATAAGAGAAACTCAAGTCCTGAATAAAAGGTTGGGACCTTTAAAAAATAAATAATCAATTTTGTTATTTTATTAATATTAACAAAAAAAAACTCTTCTTCCGCACCAAGAACTAGGGGCAGGTAGAAATTCCCGATCATTCGTTTTTAGGCCCACCAGACTAGAGGTGAGTATGGGTCTATTTTGAGCCCAATCCAAAATCAAACCGACTTGATTTGCTTAATTTGATTTGAGCTTTATACGAGCAAATTTAAGCTAAGCCATGCGTGCCCTATACCAAGAGAATTAAAAAGAAAAAAAAAAGTAGTCGAAAAATAAATTAAATATACTAACATAATCAATGTTATTCAAGAAACAATGTAAACTTCTAATCTTGTCGAGAAAGGGAAAAAAATTGAAGTCTATTACATTCAACAAACTAGGGTCGAGCATGAAAACGATGGACGAGAATTCAATAAAATTCAAGAAATTACTATGCTTGTATTTGTCTTGATTTACTATCATAGTATTAGTTTTCCTATGTCTTTTGTTATTTTCATGTCAACCATGAAAGAAAATAGTCGTAATGACATTTCTTTATCTTCCACCAATCTTGAAAATCATAGGGCGGGTATTAATAATATTGTATTTCAGTTAAAAGATCTGAAATAGCAAAGTCTTGAGTAAAAATAACACTTGGACCAATTATAGTGCTTAAAAAATATGGATTTTTTTTTTTTTTGGGAATTATATGAATAATGAAGAAATTCATTATGTAAGGTAAAACTATAAAAAAGAGAAAGAAAAGTGTCGAATATCAATAATCTGATTGAACATATGTTACGGATTTAACAAAAAGTATTAATGATGAAAATTAAATTTAGATGGTGGAAGGTTAAATAATGATGAAGATATTAGTTTTATAAATAATTATTAATTGAACGTAACTTATTTTAAATCATGTTTGGCAATCTTGAAAATCATGTTTAACAAAATAAAATATTTTAAAGCTATGTTTTACTTACTTTTAAGCACTAATAGATATGCTTTAAACTTCGGTTCGTGCGAATTAGATTTAAAGAAAGAAGTAATTAATTTTGATGATTTGTTTGAACTACTTTACACATCAAAATAAATTCGAGCTATCTAAACTTTATTCGAGCAATTAAAAGTTTCATACTAAGGCCCTGTTTGATAGGGATAATTTTCCATGGAAGATTGAAAATATTTTCCACTTTTCCATTTTTTAAACTGTTTGATAGCAATACATTTCCAGGCAACTTATTTTCCCACTTTGCTGCACCTTACCACCAATTCCAGGAAAATAAGGAAAATCAATTTCCACTTCATAGCCGGCTTTTGTTTTCTTGGCAAACTGGAAAATTGGCAATTCCCTCACCGTTGGAGCCGCACCTTCTACTCCAAAATTCAGTGACTATGCCGCCAAGCAAACCACCGGATTTTCACACCATCATCATCTCCTCATCACACTCTTCAATTCCATACCAAAAACCGGACATAACAGTTCCAAAATCACCAAAAATTCAGCTGAAAAACGACGCCTTCATGCACGGTTTCAACACCCATTCCGGCCAATCCTCCAACACCCATGGCCATACTCCATTACAGGCCCCTAATACTCATCAAGATAAGCAGATTCATGGTCCCATATCATCAAGAAACGATTTATAATGGATTGCATCTCTTACCAGTTCGAATGCAGCGAATCGCGCACAGTGCAGACCAAATTCCGGCGCCGACGTTGAGAATCTCGGTCGTGTACCACCACCATTACCTACTATTCATTATGGCGGACAACATATACATATGGGTCTTCGTCAATTTAGCTCGAATTCAAAACCGTTGAAGATGAAATCCAACTAGGCGGCGGATGTGTGAAGAAAATGGAAATGGGAGGATGAGGTTTTTATTTTGGTTGAATTGAAATTGAAGTTGAAATTGATTCAGTGATGCTGTGATGGTGAAGAAAATGAAAATGGGAGAATGATGTTGAACACGAAATGGGTTTGCAATGATGGTGAGGAAAACGAAAATGGGAAGATACAATTTCTGTGGATTGAATTGAAATTGATTCCAGTGATATTGTGATGGTGAAGAAAATGAAAATGGGATAATAATGTTTTTATTTTGCTTGAATTGAAATTGAATTGGAAATGGATTTGCAGTGATGGTGAAGAAAATGAAATGGGAGCAAACAATTTACGTGGAAAACAAAACCAATCAAACACCAAAAGATAAAAAATCTCAATATTTTCTAGGTGGAAAATTATAACAATCAAACACACTTAATTGACAATTCCCTGGAAAACAATTTCTAGGAAAATCTTTTTCCTGTAAAACATTTTCTTTCCACCCATTTTCCACCCTTGCAATCAAACACAGCCTAAGAAATAACAAACAAGAACACAATTTCTTAAATGTTGATGACGTATTAAGTCCATTTGGATTTGTCGGGAACTGTTTTTTTTTTTTTTTTGACAATAGATAAATTGTTTAGATTATATAACTAATAATTCATTTTATTTTCAAATATCTCTTGTAGCTCAACTGATTAGAATTTGCATATTCATATTGGAAGTCGTGGTATCGAATCCCTTCCCAACCAATTTATTGTGAAATGTTTTTAGTTCTACAATTTTTACCAAAATTAATGCAATACAGAGGGGATTTGAATCTGTGAGCTCTTCTAAAGATTATTGAAAGTTTGACCATTATGACACTTCTTGAATTTTGACACTAAATTTACCAGAATAATATATGTTAAATTTTAGCAATTTTAATGCAATTGTAAAAATTCAAACTTTTGTTATTCCTTTGAACTATACAAAACTTAGCTACAATATCATTTGGTAAATATTGCTAATTTCTATAACAGAATTATACATGTTCAGTTTGAACAAAATAATTGTTATATTCAAATTTTAGACATTGTTTGATTTTTTTTTTTAAATACATTTTTCTCTCTTCTTTTCAATCACATATTTTTCAATAAAATAATATTACATGTAAATTCAAAACTTTTCCTTATTTTTAACCACATATTCTCCATCAAATCACTATTCCAACATGTATTTTTTTTTATTTTTTTATTTTTTGCAAAAAATGGGCATCAAACAGAACTTTTAATATTTTATTGCTGCCAACGGTTGATGGTCGACGGTCAACGACTGCTCATGCAGACTCAAAATCCTGGATTTGTCATTGCTGCTCAACATCTAAGCAAGTTAAGATGGTTGTTTAAAGTCTCTTGTTTGGGTAAGAACTCTAGATTTTAAAAATTTCTATTTTACAAAATTTATTGATGAAATTCTCAAGTCAGATTTTTTATTTTTTTTAGTCGGCAATAATGGGAAAGAAAATTCTTGACTATTTTTTTTTTAAATTGGTGAATTGACTAATTGAGTGAGTCTTGTTATTATTTTTGCATGTTTTAGAGTTCATGAGGATAGAGTTTTGTTCGAGACGAGCAAATGCTAAATTTGGAGGTATTTGACAAGAACGTTTTGCATGCTTATCTAGGTTCAAAAACAATCTTTAATTTGGATTAAATGAGCACTTTGTGTTGTATTTGACCTGTATAGGTTAAATCTTCTATTTGAAGATTAATTAAGTAAAATGAAGTGATTTAAAACATTAATTGGACAATAAGATGGAATTTCGCTGGTGCCAAAAGTATTGGGACTCGATTTGACAATAATGAAAGTTAATTAAAAGAATTCATAAAAATATGGTGACCAAATTGAATAATTTGTAAAGTTTGAGGACTAAATTAGAATAAAAGAAAAGTTGAAGGAGAAACTTGGACTTATATAGGTAGTTTGAGAATCGAAATAGATAATTATAAAAGTTGAGGGACTGTCTATGAAATTAATCTTTGAACGGTCAAAAAATTTATGAAGGATAGGACTTAGGCATCTGGCACATGACGTGGGCAAAGGAAAAAGAGCTGAGACCCAAGTGACCAATTTGGCAAACTTTCCGTGGGTAACAACTCGCCAACACAGTTGACCGGGCCCAACTAGGAAATTATGATTTATTTATTTTTTTAATCAAATTTAAGGAAAACTCGAGTATTTCTTTGGCACGATTTTAAGGCACATCAAGCGCTATGTAGAGATCAAAATTAGGTCAAGAATTGGGAGATTCCATGCCAAAAAATAGACAACTCTTGCTTGGTGTATGCCAATTTAAGGAAAAAAATTCCTTCAATCATATTTTTACAACAAATCAAATATCAATGATGATGAACACTTTGAAGTGTATAAATAGCATTTCCCAAAAACAGAGAAGCATAAAAGAGACTCGATATCATAAACATCAAATTCACTAAGCAAGATTACAAGAAATTTTTGGAGGACATGTTCCGAGATTGTTGAAGAGATTCAAAATTAAAGATTGTACGACTTTTTATTCTAAGTTATCCAGGGCATGTTTTACTTTTCATCTTGTATTTTTGTGATAAAATCATGATTACCTAAACCCTTTTGTGAAAAGAATTTTGATAAAATTCTGTTTACTCTTTTATAAATTAAATTGTTTATTTTGATTAATTCTTGCTTTCATGTATGTAATTTATATTGCTTTTGAAAGATTTGGTGTAAATTAGTACATAGTAACAAATAACATAGGAATTAAAATAGTTGGACATTACAATAATTGTTGAGTTTTATTATACGTATATTTTTTGAGTGCATTCAAACTTGAATATTTATAAAAAGTTCATGATATTTATACTTTTACATGTAATTATTCTTGATATTTCATTGTAAATTTGAAAATAATTAAAGAAAAATAAAATTAGAATTGATATATTGATTCAACTAATGACCCGATGATTGAACCAGTGATTCAATAAAGTACTATATTGTTTAAATGAATTTCCATATTGTTTTTTTATTATTAATTTTTTCCCCCTTCAATGACCTATTGGTGTGCGATGTTCAATACCAAGCTCAAACTCTTAATTTAATTAAGAAAAAGAATAGTCTTTCAATAGGGTTTAGAATATCTTGAGTATTAAGCAAAAGCCACCAATGAATGAACATCACATTTATTCCAAATTTCAATTTGAAGATTTATTTGAACTCTGCAAGCTAAGAATATTCATGTCCAGTTACGATTTTCTCTTTTTTCTGCAAATTAATATTTCTTACCCCTCCATATATTCTTGAGTTTAATGCAAGAAATATCCTCACAAAATCCTCATATGTTCATCTGAATAAAATAACTTGATTATCCATAACAAGTCCTGCACAAATACTCGGCTGCTCCGCCATGGCTCCTCCACCGCCACCACCGCCAGCAAACCGACCCCGCCACTCACCGCTAGTACGATGCATTGCTATGGTGTTTCTCACCCTCGTCGTCGTTGTTGGCCTAGCCGTGCTGATTGCTTGGGTATCAGTTAATCCCAAAAAACTCAAATACTCCATTGAACAAGGCTCAATTTCAGATTACAACTTAACCAGCAACGGCCACCTCACTGCTAATTTCCATTTCGTATTACGTGCTAACAATCCCAACAAAAGGGTTTCGATGTACTACAACAAGATTGAGGTTACAGTGTCGTACGAGGATCAGAAGCTGTCGATGAACAATGTCCCTCCCTTTTATCAGCGACGGCGTAACGTGACGTACCTCGACTTGGATCTTGCGGCGAGAGACGTGTCACTTTACGGAGCGGTGGCAAGGGATCTGAAAATGAAGAAATATTCAAGGAATGTGGATTTGGATGTTAAAATAAGAAGCAAAATCAGGCAGAAAGTGGGAGTTTTTAAAATTCATCGCCATTTGAAGATCGAATGTGGGCCTTTGACAGTTCCATTTTCTTCATCAAAGGGTGAGTTTGAGAGGGTTTTCTGTGATGTTGATCTATAAATTTATTCTGTTTAGTGTGATTTGTTTAATAATTTTTTTTTAAAACGTTGGGTTTTGATTTTTACATTTTATTTTTCTTTATTTTCTTGATTTTTAAAATGTTTGTCAAAATATTGGTGTGACGTCATGTGTAATTTATTTTCTCATGCAAGTAATTAAAAAGTATATTGTGCCAGGTAATTTATTCATTATGAAAATGTTTTTGATTGTTATATGGTGGTAAGTATTGATAATATTTGTGGAAAATTCATAATATTTAATCAATTTTTAAAATAACACAAACTTATTAGTTTCAATTATATTTCAAAACAGGCCTCATTTGCAATTCTTTGGCATATGTTGGACATTAAAATCCTGTCTGATATAAATTAAAATTCAGATTTTAATTTATGTCAAAGTCAACAAATAATTTTAATCACATATTTCATAGAGCTCACAATTTTTCAATTATATATTTTATCAATTTTTATCAAAATTTACTAAAAATTTGATTTTATCAAAACGATTTCCTCTCCTATTCTACCCTTTTCTTTTCTTCTAGAATCTTCTTTTACTAACTAGTTCCCTATTATTGTAGACTTTAACACCTTGAGATTCACTATCTAGAAATTTCCCTATCATCGCGATTAATTAGAACTCATGAGGGTGTTCTAGTCTTCCACGTACAACTAAATATATGATTTCGAAGTTTTGTGTCTGTTAAGCTTTGAATAGTATACGTCTTCTTCATTTCAAGTCTTTATACACAGGTTTTCTAATATGATTCAAAATTTATTATCTATACATTTTAGATTAACCATTGCATATAAGCATTGTTAACTAGTTTCATTCAGATTTATGAAAGAGAAGAATTTTATTAGGAAAAGGTAAGTAGAATTCTAATTTGGAAAGAAAAAGGAAAAATACTAAAATTATTTTTTATTGATTTGATGTTGGAGTTTAGGTAAAAAAGAGAAATAAATCTTATAAAAAATCATTTAAAGAAAATATATTTAACGAAAAATTGATAATTAAAACATTGTATTTATAAATTTTCCTAATTAAATATGAACATAAGATTTGAAAATATTGTTGTAAAAAAGGTGAATAGGAGAAAATAGAAGGTTTGAAAATATTTAAATTGTGAAAGGATTTATAACCACAAAAGGAAAAAAGTACGGACCCAATTAAAATTTGCATTCAATAAAACTTTTATATTTTCAAAAATATTTAAATTGTGAAAGGATTTATGACACAGTCTTTTCTTAATTTTTATCAGTTTAAATAGTTATTAACTTTATATATGGTTAAATTATGTCATATGTTGGTGTATTAAAATATATCAAAAAATTGAGTATCTGGTGTATAAGTTTAAAAAATAAATTTCAAATAATATGATATACGTTAAAATACCGATGATACTATAATTTAATTAATATAACATTTTAACTGAAAATCACAAGTCTCTTAACGTATAGAAAAACAAAAAATATTAATAATTGCATCTCTAAATTAGACGTGAAGGAAAAGATGTATCTACATGCTGTTTCAATGTTATTTTTTTACCAATTACGTAAAGAAAGAAGCATAAAATTGATATTCTCTCACTACAATAAAAATGATCATTTGCAACATTAAAAATGCAACATTCGTTAATAAGTGTGCTAAAAGAGTCTATCGCAACATTTTAATAAGTGAATGTTGCCATTGGTTAACATAATTGAGTTTTGGCAACATTTTTTTAAATATATGCTGCTAATGTCATATTTTACAACGTTTATTAAAATCTAATTTTACAGCAACGTTCAGTGAATGTTGCTAAAACTCGTAATATTCAGCCTTTTGAAAAGTTTCATTTTTTTTTAACGTTGTTAAAATCTGATTTTAAAGCAACGATAAGTTAATGGTTACAAAATATATATATCAAAACTTATAATATATAGCATTTTGCATATATTTTGCATAATGGTTACAAAATATATATCAAAAGTTTCTTCAGAAATGACACAACAGGGCTCTCGACTTATTTCTCAAACCCTCTCTCGCCTCTGCAAACGGAGTATAATCTCCAGAACCCATTATGAAAACCCATCAAGTTTCTCTAATTTCATTCGAAAATTTGCGGCTTCGGCGCAGGAACCGAAGGCGGGTAGCTCGCAGAAAATATCAGCTATAGTAGATGAGATTTCCGGGCTGACATTGCTGGAAATTTCAGATTTGCCGGAAGTTTTGAGGAAGAAAATGGGAATTGAAGAAATGCCCATGATGGCGATGATGATACCTGGGATGGGGTTTGGCCCAGGAATGGTAGCGCCAAAGGGGAAGGCCGATGGGCCTGGTCCGAAAGAGGAGGAGAAGAAAGAGAAGACATCGTTTGATTTGAAACTCGATGGGGGATTTGATGCCGCGGCCAAGATCAAGATAATTAAGGAAGTGCTGGAGTGCACGGATTTGGGGTTGAAGGAAGCCAAGGAGCTCGTGGAAAAGGCGCCCACGTTGTTGAAGAAGGGGGTTCCCAAAGAGGAAGCTGAGAAGATTATTGAGAAGATGAAGGGAGTCGGGCTAAAGTCATAATGGAATGAGGTAATTTACTAACTTGGTTGCTAGCTGCCTTGAATCCGAATCTATAAGATGAAATGCAGCTGAATGAATTTGATTATATTGACATTTTTGTAATTGCAAAATTGAACCTCTATGCAATGGTATCTTACTAAAAATTTTTGGAACAATTATATGAAGTTGAGACCAAAAAAAATTCTTTGTACTCGTTGGAAATCTAGAATTCACCAACATAGCATCAGGAATACTAAAGGACCCTATTCCTTTTTACAGGGGTGGGAATGCGGGGAGGTGCAGCAAGAATTTCTACTTGACAATATGACGTGATCTAGTGCTTTTCTGTTGTTCCATGTCCATTTCCGTGCAGTAATGTACGAGTATGCACTGTACTACATGGTTTGTTGTGTTAGTATAGTTTGGGGGAGGTGGGTGCATGTAATTTTGGTGCATACGTTCTGTGGATAAACTTTAAATGGTAGATCCAACGCACGTGCTGAGGGAACTTGTAGATCTGTGTTTACGATTTTTCATCTGAATAGATCTCATATGAAGTGGCTATTGGGTGTATTTAATTCTCCATGATCAGTGATTCAAATTTGAATTAAATGGATTCATGAATGTTATCTTGCTTTTTGTTTTGAGTTAAGGGTCTCTAGCATACAAAGTTTTTCACGGTCCACTTGCTTGTGATTTTTTTGAAGATGTAAAATTTAATATGTTCGCATGTTTAACAATCAATTTTTATTGTTTCATGGTTCTAATATTATTTGATCGATTGAATTTTGATGAACCAGAGATGGCATCTCATATTGTTGGATATCCCAGCATGGGCCCAAAGAGAGAGTTGAAGTTTGCTTTGGAATCTTTCTGGAATGGAAAGAGCAGTGCTGACGAGTTGCAAAAGGTAGCAGCAGATGGCGAATGCTGGTATCAAGTACATTCCTAGCAACACATTCTCTTACTATGATCAGGTACTCGACACAACTGCAATGCTTGGTGCTGTCCCCGTAAGGTACAACTGGAATGGTGGTGAGATTGGGTTCGACACTTTCTTCTCCATGGCCAGAGGAAACGCCTCTGTTCCTGCTATGGAAATGGCCAAGTGGTTCGACACCAACTAGTAAGTGAATGGTTAAACCTCAGTTTTTTTCTTCTTTCTTTTTGTCAACATTATACCTGTGATATTGAAGTACTGATTAGTGTGGTTCATTTATTAATTCAGCCACTTCATCATGCCCGAATTAGGACCTGATGTTAAATTCTCCTATGCTTCCCACAAGGCTGTGACTGAATACAAGGAAGCTAAGTCGGTATGTTGTCCACAAGACTCATTGTATATTTATGCTACTTGACTGGCCATTGTTGTCTCGTCTGATCCTATATAGTCTTTGAACTTAGTGGCACTAATATTTTAAGATCTGATAAGAAAATGAAAGATGTACTGAGTTTTTCAATTTGTAATAGCGTATCCATGAACCTTTGACCACAGTCCCTCCCAAAATTGGTTAGTGTATTGTACTCAGCTACACTCTTTACCCTCAATTTCTGGTTCGAGACATGTGAGGACCTGGTTTTTAAGACATTCTCGAGATGAGTGTTTGTTGCTAATTTTCCAATCTTTTGACAGGTTGCTGATTTTGGCTCCCTTGAACTTTCACCAGTTGATGGAAGGACACTGACGGATTTCATGCATACCATGGGTGAAATGAACTGTAGTTTTTCCTGTTTTTGTTATTAATGTACTTTATCTTCTTTTTGTTAATTTAATTTGTACATAAACTGTAGCTTTAAGTTGTCTTTTTTTATACGATTAATTTTATTTTTCTAGGAGGATTGTAAGAAAATGATTTGGGATGACGAATTTATTATTTATTGTTATTACATAAATAAATTTAAAGATTATTGTGAAATGAGTTTGATATATTTAAAATAATATAATTAAATATAACAATATATGTAGTAATTTTTCTTTTAAAAAAAATGTAGGAAACGGCAACGTTCAGTGAATGTTGTTAAAACATTAATGGCAATGGTAAAAAAAGGTTGCCAAAAATAAGAATATAAGTATAGGTAGCATTTAAAAAATGCTGCAAAAAGGTTATTAGCAACGCTAAAAAAAGTTGTCAAAAATGTTATTAGCCACATTCAAAAAATGTTGCAAAAATGTATTAACAATATTTTAAAAAGTTGCAAAATGTTATTTGCAACATTCAAAAAACGTTGTCGTATCCTTATACTTTACGACAATATTGAGGTTTGCAACGTACGTCCAAACGTTGCAAAAAGTTTTTGGCAACATTTTTTGAACGTTGCAAAATGCTATTTTTGCAGTAATGTCTATTTCTGAGTTATAGAAAATGAATATTTATAAATAAAGAATTATTTTTTTCCGAAATTAAATTATTCTCAAAATAACTAAAAATTGTTTGGACCAAAAAGAAATAGTGTATAATGTCCATTTCTTGAGAGCATGGACACACATCTTGAAGGCAATCTTCCTCTATCTTATTTCCTAATATACATTCCAAACCCAATCGAGGTATTCTACCCAAAAAGAAAAAAAAAAATTTGATCTTAAGTACGCTCGAATATCATCTCATATACACTAGCGACCACTACCTCCGACTCTATATTCCATAAACGAAATATTATTAAACGTTTAGTTGGAGTTAAGGAAATTCATCATACATTTTTTTTTTTTAACTGAAAGAAATACTTTCATAAAATTAGTCAAATAGATCTAAAATAACTATTAAATCTCATATTTCTCATTTACAAAATCAAATGAAAGATGTTAGAATGGAAGTAGTTCTCTTGAAAACCAAACAAGAGAATCAAACCATTTATGGTTCTGATTCTTAGCAAGAAGAAGCTGCTTCTCAACCATCAAAAATTCTTCAAAACAAGAGAATCAAACCATTTATGTAAAGTTAGAAGGATTGTAGTTTTTTTGGTCAAAATATTAAATTTTTAATTGTCAAATAAACAGCAGGGAACAAAAATAGTGATTTTTGCAGTAAAAGGTCGAAAAGTCGTTAAGAATGCGAAGATTGCAACAATGGTTACGTATTTCACGGGGATTTCAAACGATAGGGGTTATTGCGAAAGAGAGGTTAATTGAACAGATTTCATTAATGAAGAACTATGGTAGTATGGTGTATGTTGAGAATGTGGATTCTAAAAGAGATGGAATGAAGACCTGTTTGCTATCAACTTTATAGGATATTGACTACAGCTGTAATTTTCCCCTATGATAATTCGGTGGTTTGATATGACACAACACGGTTTCTCATAATCAAGTACCACGCAACTTCAAGATTCCCTGAATACGTATTAATTAGGGGCGAACGCAAACAATTAAAGTTAGAAGAGCACAATCGAACTTGTAAAAAAGTTGGGAGAAATTTTACAATCGAAAATTTACATCCAAAAAAATCATACCCCATGTAATTTGCATCCGAAAATTTACATGAAATATGACTTTTTCGAATGTAAAAATTCTAAAATTTTTTATGTCATATCCCATATAAATTTTCTAATAAAATAATGCAAATTATATTGAGAAATTTGTATCACAAAAATAATAAATGTTAATAAAATAATTAATTTTTAAAAAAAATGCAAGTAAGACGTCTCTTTTTAAGATTTACGTTTGACGCATCTTTAACTATTTTCGATATCTGTTTGAACTAATCAATATGTCTATAATGTAGTTCTCGAAACAAGTTTTGAGATGATATAAGTGATTTGTAGATTCGACTATCGTACGATCGTCGGATAATTTTTAAAATTAGCATGTTATCGAAATTCTTTAAATACTAATTTTAAACCGCCTACTTTGACAAGTCGTAATATTTGCTACGATTGGTAGTTTCGCACGCCGTTAACAAGATAAAAAAAATAAGACCGTGAGCACTTCGAAATGGTATTAAGAATGCAATATTTCAATTTCGTTTCACATCTTATAATGATTTCAAAAATTAAAACAAAACATAGAAATTTAAAAAAAAAAAAAAAAAAGACAAAGTTGGGGGGCACGTGCCCCCAGGCCCACCCCTGGGTCCGCCAGAGTCGTTACTGTATTTTCTTGGAAATTTAACAAAATGAAGGTAAAATTCTTAAAAAGTTGGGAACAAAAAACATGCCAATTTCCCATTAAAAAAATAAATAAGGCCTTGTTTTCTAGGGAAGATGGAAATTAACATACTACTTTCCACTTTATGGTCTGTTTGATAGACCAAATTTTCTAGGGAATTACTTTTCTTACTTTGGCTCTCGTGACCCTTTATTCCACGAAATTGTGAAATTGAAATTCCATTGGTTGTGGTGGTTTTTCATTTCTTGGAAATTGCTCACCACTTTCCCTTTTTCTTCTCACGCCTTCCCCATTCCCGTCACCTTCTCCACCACATTTCTGAAATACCCTCAAAATCAACCAAAAAAATCACCACAAAATCCTATCATTGAAGGGGAGGAGTGCTTCGATTGCACCCATGAAAACACAGAAGTTGTAGGGACTGGAAAACACGCAAGAATCCCTTTCAAATGGAGCTGGTCAAATAGTGAGTTATTACTTCCATAGAGTTTTACAGGCTTGCCTTAGATTGTACAGAGATGTTGTGAACAATGCGACTATTCATAACTCACCGTACAAGAAGGATAAGGAAAAGCCATGGTTCCAATAGTTTCAGGTTAGGTGGTAATATTTAACTTCGTTTATTTTTCCTTTCACGATCATTATTCCTATTGTAACCAAACTTTTTTGTTTTCGTATTAGGATTCTGTGGGGGCAATCGATGGTACTCATATTCCTGCTTTTGTCCACGTAGAGGAACAATCGAGGTATCGCAATAGGAAGCAAATGATAACTCAGAATGTTTTGGTTGCGACATTGAGACACAACCTAGGATTGTGCTTGCTTGTTGTGCCATTCACAACTTCTTAAGGATTTATGACGCAGAGGATCTTTGCGACGATGACAATTATAGTAGTGATGATGAGGTTAATCCTGGATGACGATGACACACCAAATGCTCATATATCTTTCACAGCAGAAGCTGCATGGTCTAGTAATAGGGATACAATGGTTGATGACATGTGGGCCGCTTACCATCCAAGTTATGATCCGGGAATTTATTTTGATTGAGTCTACTATGTTGTATATTTCATTACTTTTGTGTATTTGTAATATTTGGAGATAAACTTGCCAGTGTTCTTGTCTCGTACTAAGGTTGTTATACACTTGTTCTATTGTAACATTGACTTCGATACTTGTTCTGTTGTAGTTTGTTCTTATTTTCAAGGTTATCTACATTGGCATCTATGCTATAGTTTTGAATATCTTTGTCTGGTCTATACCATTGTTAGATTGTTTTCAAGCAATAATGTTGTTCCTTCTAGTTATGCTAATATTGACATTTTCATAATGTCAAGTGACAGCATTGATGGCACAGAATTGACGAAGCTCTACAGGCCCTTTTCATGTTCCCAGACCGACCACCCATTCGGACGGGAATTACATTGATTCTGGTAGATCGCCCCTAGAGCCTAATACTAAGACTCGTCACGTACGTTGGAGTGATGAGATGGATGGTTTTATGATCACTTCACTCGTTGAACAAGTGTTGGCTGGTCACAAACGAAGCGACAATGGCTTTACCACATTTCAAGTATCTAAGGCAATTGATAGGGTTTTCAATGGATGTAGGGTCATGGTCTCAAATAAGAATGTAAGGGCAATGTTAAAGACTCTTAAAAAAGAGCATGCTGAAGTTCGCCAGTTGCTAAATATGAGTGGTTTTGGGTTGGATCCCGAAACTGGACACATTGTAGCTGATGTCGTAGCTTGGGATGATTTTATTAAGGTACGAATTAGGACACATTTAAGACATTGCTACTAATAGCTACTGGGGAAATAGATGTTTTGGGACAGTCACCCTACACTCACAAGGTTATTTTGCAGGGAAAGCCAGAATTTACAAAGTGGAGGACCAAATTTTGTCCAAGATATGATGAGATGGAGAAGATCTTTGGCAATGATGCTGCCACCGGAGATCGAGCAGTGTCTGGCTTCGACCATTTCTCCCAAATGAATGGTATGCAATATATTTTACAGTACGACACTTTGATTGTATTCATGTATAAACTTCTAATAAGTTGTTAACTCTTTAATGTAGTAACTGATGAAAGTGTGAACGAGGTAGATATGGACAATGTGGAGATAGAACCTAGCCCAGTTCAAGGTCGTAAGCGTACGGCTGAAGAATTGACCAACAAAGCCAAGCGTCGTCGTGCACAATCGGCGGATGAGAGTACTATCGCCCTATCGAGGATTGCCGATTCATCAACAAAAATTGCTCAAGCTATGGAAATGTAAGCTACGATTGATACACTAAATCATGTCAATTGGCAATTGATTATAGAGAAGCTAGAAGTAATGAACCTAGACATGGATGACATCATGCAAGTCATGAAATCATTTCGATCCGACGATGGTTTGGCTAAGATATTTATGAACTTGATGAGTACAAAATACATGCGTGCTTTGGTGTTTGACAAGCTTGGTCGTGATCCGCCTCCACTACCATAGATTTCACATGACTTATGACATTAGTATGTATTAACTTGTAATCCATTTGGAAAACTTAATCCACATAGGTAGTACTTTGAATGTGTTTTGTAACGCACATACATAACAACTAGTGTGCAGTGTTTTGTAACATATGGTGTGGATGTCTTTTGTCAATTATGTACGTGGAAAACAATAGTCCATCTAAAAACAATAGTCCACATATGGTGTGGATGTCTTTTGTCCATTTTGTCAATTATGTACGTGGAAAACAACTAGTGTGCAGCATTTCTTTACACTTTTTTTGTATTCGCATTTTCTATTCCCAAAATAGTTCTTATCACAAAGTACACTAGTTTTCTTTACACTATTCAATTTGGACTGGTTCTTTCGTTTTCTTTGCATTGGTTGCAGCTATACTTCAATATTAGGAAAATTCTTACAAATACCTATCAAACACCAATAGTTGGAAAAAAAAACAAATTTTTTCATGGAAAACAAAACCAATCAAACACCAAAAGATGGAAAATCTCAATATTTTCCAGGTGAAAAATTATACCAATCAAACACAATTAATTGACAATTCTCAGGAAAACGATTTCTAGGCAATTCAATTCCATGGAATTCGTTTTCTTTCCACCCAAATTTCACTCTTGCTATCAAGCGGACCCTAATTGTTTAATTTGACACAACACGGTTTCTCATGGAATCAAGAAACAAGAAACTTCAAGATTCCTTGAATACTCGTTAATGTATTTTCTTAGAAATTTAACAAAATAAATGTGAAATTCTTAAAAAGTTGGGAAGGAAAAATGCCGATTTCCCATTAAAAAAATTACTAGATTAAATGGACCCATTAAACAGAAGCAAAACCAGCAATTTCAAAGAACGATCAAACCATTCCTAAGATACATTAAACATGAAAAACCAATTCACGAAACATATAAAAATTAGTTGAATAACAGAGAGAAAAAGTAGAAATAAAAAAGTAGGCAAATAGTCAAATAGAGAGAGAAAAAAAAAGTATTGTTCGTGAAAAAAATAAAAAAGAAAACTATTTATAGACTTTACATGGGACGAGAGGAGACAAAATTGCAAACCCATAAACATTAAAATAATAATTTAATCATCCACATATAAGTGGATGGAGTGAGTACGTTAAATTAGACCTTTAAAAAAAATTACTTGTTTGATATATTGACGCATAGGATTTCATATATTTTCTTTGAAGATTTAATCGGCGAGTTCTTAGGCAAAATTAATTTGAATATTTAATTATGTTTCACTTTTATACTGTTCAAATTTGATAGATCACCTCCTACAACACAATCATTTTTGACAACTATAGTGACATTAAAAAGAAAAGGCGTCAGATTGATGAAAAAAATGAAGATTTTAGTCTTTTTTCAAACAATTTTGCTACACTCAATGACGGAGGGACACATATCAATATATGATTGAACAATTAAGAAAAAACACACACAATATCCAATCACTGTCTGGCACACCACCCTGTCACCCTCATCCATGTCATTGTCCATGTTCAAGGAACATTATTCTTTTTCAAATCCAAATGCCTTTGTGAGGTAGACTCTTATTTCTGCGTTTGTTAGATCACCGACATCCTTTCATTGGACTTGTCATAGGATTCTACAACATAAACATTTATGAATACATGCAAAATGTAAAACAAACATGGTCATGGTGGTAAGAAAATGATAGATGTGATACTTTCACTAGATTTTTGCTCCCAATATGTAAGACGTGTTGATAAAAAAAATATGAGAATAAATTTTGTGAAAAATGTTTTTTTTTTTTTTATGATTAAAAAGGATTTTGATATTTCGCCTTGTACATGCAATGGCAGGGAATAATTCGCTTTGTACGAGTAGCATAATTCGGTTAAAAATAGGAAAATTGTGAATTAAGAACGAAGAATTGATGCATTTTAAACTTTAATCTTTTCTCATAAATGTTGCTCTATAAAAATAATAAGTTACAATTAATAGTGATGTTGGTTGATGACTGTGCAAATAAAAATAAATAAATTGAATGAGGACTACATTGCAACTGCTTGTATGGACTGAAGACGAAAGGTGCAATTTTCTCCATTAATTTCATAGCTGGCCAGCAATGCCAGCTATGCTGATGAAAATTTAACATTTTTTTTATAGTCAATTACTTAACTTTTCATAGTTTTCTATTCCCAATGAAATTAATTTAACATTATTTTGAGGCCCATTATAAAATATTATATTTTATTAGGACAACTTTAGAAATCGTTCATTAGTAGTCCAATTTGCGTTTTTCGTATTATAAATGGACATGCAAGTCTACGAGCACATCAATTAGAAAAAGATTAAATGGGATGGGGCCCTTGTTATCTGTACCCACCCCGGGGCGAAGTTCCCCTACCCGAATAACCGATTGAAGGGGTAATCCTCGTGAATATCGAGTTTGACGGATTTTTTTGTCATTCCTAATTAAATTGAGAGGATAAACTTACGTGATAGGAAATCCAATAAATAACTATGTAGCTTAAGTTGAAGAGAAGTCCAAAATTGAATAGAAATTTCATTTCCTCCTTATTTTCTTCTTCCATAAATTAGTGAAATAAGTTTGAATAAACGAATTTACTTTATTAACAGATATCAATAATTCACTAAACTTTCAAGTTATGTTTAGCGCATCCAATTAGATCGTATAAGAAATATAATAAAAAATTATAATAAAATAAATGGTATTATGATGGATTAAAATGTATATTATACATCAAATAGTATTAAATAATAATAAAAGAAAATCTTGTTCAGTATACCATTTAATCGTCTCTAATACTGTGTATCAAACATGACTTAAGTAACATAAACTTTCTATTAGGGGTAAATTCGTTATTCCATTTCACTCTCTCTTTTCTATCAATAAAGTATTTTAGAAAATTCTTTATTTAATTTTTGCCTCAAATAGAGCTTTCATACGCTATTGCAACTAATATGATGTAAGAGCACGAGCACAAGTTAAAAGGAACAGAATTACGTGTCAAATTTATGGACTATTTAATATTGATATTGCTAACTTCATTTATTTGAAGTAACATTCAATTAGAAATATCTTTTGTCTACCTTTCATGATTAGAAGAAGTTGTATATACTTAACTTAAATATCTTGAAAGAAGTTTTCTTATAATAAATAAATAATTATCATAATTTGTGAAATCTATAAAGGAATAATTTCCACCATTGTCTTTAACCTATTGCCTTAATAGCAAGTTGATCCTTAACTTTTTTTTAAAATGAGTTTTTATTATAGTTACACAATCAAGCTTCATTTACAAGTCCCTCCAAATCTTCACTAACTTATCGCATGTCTGTGTGAAAATGCGCCTCAATGATTCAATCGTGAAGCAAAGGTTCATACAATTAGATATATAAAGACTACATGACAAATTCATCACTATATTGCCTGTTTCCAATTAATGTTTGGCTAGTTGACCTTTATCTGAACGAGGAAGATGGTCCCCATTATCATGCGGACAAGGGCTTTTAGCTAATTCCTGTTTTAGTTTCTAACAAATATTCCAATAATTTATCATGAAGAAGAGGATAACATGAAATTGGACTAACGTGCAATGGTACCATTAATCATAAGAACTAAATTTCTAGATTATCGAACATAGAAGAAATTTATTGGAAATAAAAGGTTAGTGCTTACTCGTAAATCGTAATAAGAGGGCTACATAAATATTAAGGGTCAATTCTATAGGTCTTTTGAGAAGTCAAAGTGAGTTTATTTTTTGACCTATTTTATTTATTTTGTAAAAAAAATTTCTATTTGCAAGATATTTTAGAGAAAGTTCAAAATGCGACTTTCTCTAAAAACTCTTTTGGAAGAGACGCCTTTTTAAAAAAATTAATTTTAAAACACTACTCTTCTACGAAAAGTAGAAATAAAAATAAAAGCATTGCCAAATAAATTTGAAGTACTTTCACATGACGTGAGAATGAATAATATATATTGATTGAAGAATATGATTAGCTAGATAGTGGACTATGAGGGAGGGGTCTGTTGTGAGTGAGACTGAAAACTATTTCTTAAATATCTTTGAAAGCACTAGTTCATTATTTCTCTTTTTCCAATTTTTTTCTGAATTATTATCTTGATGTGAAATAAATAAGTATAATAATTATTAATAATTTTCATAAAAATTAAAATTAAGAATGTCAGGATTGTAGCATTTGTTACAAATTTCATAAGGGTCTCAAAAGGTAGGGGTATTGCGAAAATTAACTGTTAATTAAATGGATTTCGTGAATTAGGAACTATGAGGCATCAGAAATGGTACATCGAGAACGTGAATGTTAAAAGAAATAGAATGATGTTCAGGATGTTCAATTTCAATTAAAATGCCCCGGTCTATCATTAACTCGGGGGAGGTAGCACCAACTGGAACCGATTAGAACCGACTGGTTCCGGTCCGATTCGTCTAAAGAATAATTCAATATTCTTGAAAGCTTAACAAAATTACAACATGACTGTAACTTAACAAAGCTTACAGTAATTTTTACAAAAGTATTGAAAATAATATTGAACAGATAAATTCAATATTGTATATAGTTTTTCTTACTCACTTTGCACAACCTATTGAACTGATACAGCTTGTATTTTATAATGTGCTTGAAAGTATTTTTCTCTCAATTTGATGCTTTGAGTTGAAAATAATGAGTCTGTGTCAAAGTCATTATTTCTCTTTTCCAGTTTATTTTTTTTCTGAATTATTATATTGAAGTTGTGTCTTGATGCGAATTAAACACCTATTTGATGACCATTATTGTGTAAAAATGATGCTTTGAATTGTGACCGTCACTGTCAAATTGGGCTTATATGCAAATATTTTATTCTGTGAATATATAGTTGAAAATAAATATGACAAATAAATTATTTTATTTTAAAAGAAGTCAAATAGGGGATAAATAAAAATATTAATAAAAACAACTTTCTTAAAAATTAAAATTAAGCTCGTAACATATATGAAATACTTGACCTATTTGCTATCAAGTGTATAGGATCTGGACTAAAACTGTAATTTTCCCCTATGATTTCCCCTATTTAAACGTTTTCACAAAAGGGCTGTCCTCTTCACATGGTACTAAAAGTTAGGTTGGTGGGAGGCATAGATGTGTGCTGGAGTGTTGGTCAGCTCGTGTTGCCGAGGAAAGGCGTTTTGGGTGGTTCCATTGCAGGCTTTGCACCTGGTTGAAGAATTCTGCTCTTGATAGCAAGATTTTCGTTTCCTTATTACTATTTAATTATGTATTTTGCTGGAAATGATATAGCACTAGAAATAAGATATAGCCAAGAAATGTAATCAATTGTCAAAAGTAACAGCAATTGTCAAAAAGATCGTTGTGTTGCTTTTCAAAAGCAAAAAAAGACAAAAGCAAGTGGAATCTTCAAAAGGCGGACTAAATTATTCAAGAGACAGTTACTTTCTCAAAAGCAAAGGCAAAACAACAAGACAGAAATAATTGTCATTCTACTTCAAGTCTATGTCCAGTTTTTTAAAAATATTCTTGTAGTTTTTAAGCTTTCTTTAAAAACTCTTCAATTTCAATCTTGTAATTTTCAATCTTCCATCTTCAATTTTCATATTGTAACCTAAATTTTTTTTTTTTACATCAATCAATTAATTGTTTCCATCAAATCTCTACTTCTCTTGTCCCTCTACTAACTGGGACTCAAGCATCCCTCAATTGTTGGACTAATGTATCCATTTATTTAACAAGATTTAAACAAAATCGTTGTTCAATTGATTTCTACCAAAGAGTTTGAGAAATAAAAGGAAACAATTATCTTTTCCAATTGAACTCATTTTCTCATGTTACTTTAGTCTTTTATCTTCTAATATTTACAATTAATTCATCTTCATTCAAAAATAATTATAGCGGACCCTAGGCAAGTTTCGAAAGTTTTCAATTTAGTCCTCAAACTTTTCAAATGTTAAATTTAACTCACAAAACTTATGAATTTTTACCGAATACTCCATTAATACTTCCAATTGATATCTTGCGATCCAATTAATCTTCAATTACTTCAAATTAACTCTAATTAAGCTCCAAATAGTATCTTTTCACACAATCAATTGGGATTTTTCTACAGTTAATATAATTTACACAAATTAATTATATATATCCATTCAATTTACATATAAATAAATACTTAAGAATAGAAGCCTGAACAAGTACATAAGTTGCACTTATCAACTATTCATAATAATAATTATTAATAATTTCTTTTATATTTAATTAAAATCATCTTTACATTTTTCTTTTTTACTTAATGCAGACCATCTCATTCAAGTTTTTGGTATTGTATCACATTATGCTCATGTTTGATTTTACTAAAAATCAGATTTTTATTATGTTTTGACAAAACTTAATAAAATCCTATTGAAAAGTAGATAAAAGTAGTGGGTCGATGAATTAAATTGTTGATTTCGTGAATAGTGTTTAAATTTTAATACGTTCTTAAAAAAAGATTCTTGAAAGAAATTAACAGCGGATAATTTGAGTGAAACTTGGATTAGTGAAATTAAATTACAACACAATTATAACATAACAAAGCTTACCATTATTTATGTGCTTGAAAAACAACGTTGAAAATGCTAAAAATAATGGATAGATAAATTCAATATTGCAAAATCTTTTAAGGGTATATAATTTCTCTCACTTTGCACAATATAATGAAACGGTACATCTTGTACTATATATTGTTCTTGAAAGTATTTTTCTTTCTCAATTTGATGTCATTAAACCTCTGTCAAAGCCATCATTTCTCTCTTTCTAAACTTTTTTTGAATTATTATCTTGAAATAGTGTCTTACGAGAATTAAATAAAATTATTAGTAAAATTAACTTTCTTAAAAATTAAAATTAAGCTCGTAACTATATTTCTCAAATAATCCACTCCTTTTCTATTAAAGAAAAATTTATATATGTAAAATATTGAATAATTCAGCAAAATGGTTGATAAATTCATTAAACTCTATTCTAATGACATGATGGAAATTGTACAAAGATTATTTTTAAATTGTTTATTAAAATTTAAAGAAAAAGCAAAATCCAAGAGCTAAGTAGTGGGCTTTGAATCCTTTAAAGGGGTGGTGGTGGTTTGAGGTGTGGCCTTATTATTTTCTATAGATTTTTGGTGTTAAGAATGAGGGAAAAATCGTCTTTTTGAAAAAAAGTACTTTTAATATGCTTATTAAAGGCTATTTGCGCAATACTGTTGATTGGTACCTATAAGCTCGAAAAATATTTCTCAAATACTTCACATCTCCTTTGTTAAAGAGAAATTTAAGACGTGTTTGTCCCTCCTTTTTCCCTAAATTCATTTTCAACCAAATTTTTTTTATTAATTTTTGAACCATACACTTCATTAACTCTACTAAAAACATGATTTTTAGCAAAAACTAACAGAGGCTTATATATGCGAAATATTGAATAATTCAGCAAAATGGTTGATAAATTCATTAAACTAATCTCTTGACAGGATGCATGTTTTACAAACATTATTTTTAAATTCTTTAGTAAATTTTAAAGAAAAAGCAAAATCCAACTTTTAGAGCTAAAGGGACGGCTTTGAAATCTTTAATTAAATCAACGACAAACGGTGGTGGTTGGAATGTGGCATATCTATCCAACTTTTTGTGTCAAAGAATGAAGGTAATTCATCATTTTGTTAAAAAGTTACTTGCAATATATTAATTAAATGTTATTTTGCTCAATACCCCCTTATCATTTGCGGTCCTCATTGGATTGGTACTTAACGTATCAATCTTGATATTCTTAACCTTATTTCAACTTGTTGTGTGAAATCACTTTTTTCGTCCGCTATTGTTTATTTGGATGTTAAAAGATCAATATTTTTATTGCAAAGACTATAATATCCTTAATTTTAATTGTTAAAAAAAAACACTAAGAAATGAAAAATAAAAAAAAAAAAAAAAAAAAAAAACTGTGAAGCCTTTTTTTTCTCTGACTTCATTTTTCTATTTTTATTCCTTTCTTAGTTTTTTTTTAAAAATAAAATAAGAAGTACTGTAGTTTTTTTAAATTGTTAAATAACCAACATCTAACAAAAATAGTTATTTTCGCAGTAAAAGGTTGAAATGATGTTAAGAATGTCATGATTGCAATAATATTTAACGATAAGTGGTAATGTGGAAATTAGCTATTAATTAAATGGATTTCGTCAACTAGGAACTATGCGGATCAAAAATGGTATGTTGAGGATGTGAATGCTAAAAGGAATAGAATTAGGTACTAATTATGTGTATGAAATATGTACTAAAGCTGCAATTTCCCCTCTGAAAATTTAATTATTCACTATATGTTTAATTTTGTTAAAATTGATTTTGTAAATAGTGAATTTTCCTGGAAACTTAACAAAAAGCTTGTATGATTGCTTAACAATGGGGAATTCCCTTTGTAAAGTAGGGGTTCACAAAATTTCTACAGAGCTCTCACATGGCATGGGTCTCACACCTCAATAAAAATGTAAAAAAATTACACAACCCACCCCTCCTCCCATGTGCAAGTGTTGTGTGCGGGTTCTGTGTGAACCTCACATGCAGCTGGGTTCCATAATAGAGTCCTGCTATGATTACACGAAATACTCACAGAAATCACACAGGAATTTGAAATGGAGGGAAGGGATTCAATCAAGTGAGGAGGGAAAGCACATATTGAAGGACAAGATTCACAAATTTCAAATTTCTGTAAAAAATCTGTCAATAATTTCTGTAGTCAAGGAATTATTCTCCATAATAATACTTGCGCGCACATGCACAAAGACCCACCCCTTTGTTTTCTCTCTGCACTCTTCTTCATCCCCTCCCTCCACTCAATTCCTCCACCTCCCAGAACCACCACTTGTCAAGGTGGGCTACAATTTCGTGATATTATCTCTCAATCAGATTCTGTGAAAAAAAATCAGAGATGGCTTATACTGCTCTATTATCTCTTGATCAGATTCTGGAGCAGATATCAAATCCTCATCTTGAACAACATCAGACTCCTCTTCAGGACCAACAAATTAAATCCCTCGAGGAAAATTTGAAATTCTTACTAGGTTTTCTGGATGATTCTTGGCAGAGAAGGAGCGAGGACTTACGATGTTTGGAAAGGGAAATTCGTGATGCAGCATACAAAATTGAAGATATCATGGAATCCCATATATCAAAGAATTTTGGTCAGGAAAGTTTTCATGAAAGACGAATCAGAGACCAAACGTTTTGTGAAAATTTGGTATTACTAGCCGATGAAATTGATTCCATCAAGACGAAGGCTGCCAAGCTTAAGGAATTGTGGGGCACAACAGATCTGCGCCAGAGCCAGAGGACTTATATGCCAGCTGGTCCATCAGTACTTGCTTCAAGCGGCAAGAATGCCATGGTCGGGTTTCGTAGTGATTTGAGTCAAATAATGAATCGACTTACTAGATATCCACCTGCTCTTAAAGTCATCCCAGTTATTGGCATGGGAGGGATTGGCAAGACCACACTGGCTAAAAATGTTTATGATCATCCAGGGATTGCACTTCATTTTGACACGCGTGCCTGGGCATCAATTTCTCAAGAATATCGTGAGCGAGAAGTCTTGCTGAGCCTTCTGGATTCCACGAAACAACTCAATGCTGAGATGTATCAAGAGAAAAGTACTGAAAAATTAAAAGAGTATCTATATAAAAGTTTAAAAGGTCGGAGGTACCTTGTTGTGATGGATGACGTTTGGACTACTGAAGCTTGGGATTCTTTGAGAATGATATTTCCAGATGACGGGAATGGCAGCCGGATCATGTTAACAACACGGCTGTCAAGTATGGTTGACTCCCACAGCTCTCCCCATCATATGCAATTTCTAAATGAGGCTGACAGTTGGAATCTACTTCGTCGGGAGGTGTTTGGGGAAGATTCTTGTCCTCTTGAACTGGAGGAAGCTGGAAAGGAGATTGCAGAGAATTGCAAAGGACTTCCCCTTTCCCTTGTCGTGATTGGTGGCCACCTTTCCAAAGCCAACAGGACAAAAGATCACTGGGAATATGTGGCACAAAATGTCAAGTCAGTTGTAACTTCAACAGATGCAAACTGCTCAGACATACTATCTCTGAGTTACGATTACTTGCCTCATTATCTCAAAGCATGCTTTCTCTATATGGGAGTTTTTCCAGAAGATGATAAAATCCGTGTCTCCAAACTCATCAAGTTATGGGTTGCAGAGGGATTTCTAAAACCAATCAGAGGCAAAACCTTGGAAGAAGTAGCAGAGGAATATTTGGCAGATCTAATTTCCAGAAATCTTATTTTGATTAGTGAGAATAGTTCTAGTGGAAAGATAAAAACATGTAGCATCCATGATCTGTTAAGGGATCTATGCATAAGAAAAGCTCAGGAAGAGAAGTTTTTTCATGCCGCAGATAAAGATGTCAACATTTTTGCTGAAGGAATAAAGTATTCACGTCGCCTATGTAT
This sequence comes from Fraxinus americana, assembly GCA_035079005.1. Taxonomy (NCBI): domain Eukaryota; kingdom Viridiplantae; phylum Streptophyta; class Magnoliopsida; order Lamiales; family Oleaceae; genus Fraxinus; species Fraxinus americana. The sequence continues at coordinate 69,898 of JAVHZT010000222.1, read as the reverse complement.
TCATCCAGATATTTTTCACAGGGAATTGTCTAACAGTGACACTTCAAATGTCAATCCGTCCATGGGATCCTTGCCACCATTCCGTTCTATTTTGTGTTCCGGTTCGGTTAGCAAGATTTATGAATCAGGTGAACTAAAACTTTTTCCACTGATCAGGGTGTTGAATCTTGCTGAAGGAAAAGTAGATGGTTTCCCAGTTGGAGGAATGAAATTAGTTCATGCAAGGTACCTCGCTTTTTCCTGTGATAGGAAAATTTCCATACCTAAAATATTACCTGATTTTCTTTGGTATCTACAGACCTTAATTGTAGATTGTACAGAAGTACATTTACCAGAGGAAATATGGAGGATGCCACAATTAAGGCATCTCCTGTTCGGGATGTGTTATTTGCCTTGCCCTGCTAGATCACCAATTGATGGGGAGAATTTGGTTCTAGGAAACCTTTTAACATTGTCGAAAGTGAGTAGTTACAGCTGTACCAAGGAGGTCTTCGAAAGAGTTCCAAATCTAAACAGGTTAGGAATTTGGATTGCAGAATCGACATCCTTTTCTCTAGGTAATCTGATTAATCTTCCTCAACTTGAGACTCTGAAAATCATAGGTTACTATGCGGATGTTAGTGTCCCTATGAATTTCACTTTCCCACCAAATATAAAAAAGTTAACTTTATCGGGTGGCAAAATTTCTTGGAAACATATGACAACGGTTGGGTCAATGCCAAATCTTGAAGTGCTCAAACTGCTCTTTAGAGCCTTTGATGGGACAGAATGGGAGCCAACCAAAGGAGAATTTTGCAAACTCAAATTTCTGCTACTTTACGATATGAATCTAGTGCAATGGAGAGCTGATGACACTCACTTCCCAGTCCTTGAGCGCCTAATTATTAGGCGATGTTTCAAACTAGAGGAGATCCCTTGTAGTATTGGAGATATACCAACGCTTAAAATCATTAAATTAGATGACGCTAGCCCTTCAGCTGTGACTTCGGCAATGCAAATACAAGAAGAACAAGAGAATGGAAATGATAGTGTTCAAGTTCATGTCGTTTACTTGTTTCAACACGACCGTCTACGGGTAAAAACGATTCCTTGAGCTATACTTACTGCTGCTAATATCTGATCATTTCTCTATCTCAAGAAAACTTACATGTCTTTGTAATGAAATTTTAGATAGCATGACCTTTTTTCTCTCTGTTTTTTAGAACCACTCTAGATGGCACGTTTTATTACTAAATAAAATTTACAGGCCTTTGTTGCATAATGAAATAGTTCTTGCTAGTAAGTCGAGAAACTGTTACATATACTTCTTTATAATTTCTTCCAATTGCAACAGATAAAGAAAGTGGAGGCTCAAATTGGTTCAAATGACGACACACTGCAACTCCAGGCCACAATTACGTTACGCCGTACTCTATTAGTCGGTAATCAATAAATTTTCCTTTATTGAAGCCAATTAATTTGATATTAATCTTATTACTATTTACGCTATTTTCTCTTGCATCTCTGATTCCATTTTCTTTCAATTAATTTATTTCCAAGACCCAATTGAGGAAGTAATACCTGGAGTTGTCCCTCGACTGTTAGAGTTTCTTAATAGAGATGATTACCCGCAACTTCAGGTTTAAATTTGTGATATTAATTGCTTCTTCTTGTTTACTTCATGTGTTTCAACTGCCAAATACATTGTGTAATTCATTTTCTAGTGTGAGGCAGCATGGGCTATAAGAAGAATTTCAAGCTGGTCATCTGATAACATCGACATGCTGATTGATCATGGCGCAATTCCCATTTTGGTGAGCCTCCTTAGATCTCCCAATGTTGATCTTCACCAGGTAGGTGTTGTGTTGTGATTTTATATGTCAATTAAACAAGTAGTAACGTAGGCCTAAAAGTTCGTAATATCGTTATTACGAGGATCACGTGATTAAAATAATGTAAAATTGCACAAATAGACAAATTTAGGGTTCTACATGTACAAAAAGTGCTAGGATTCTCGAGTTTATCGTATTTATCCCTTAATTTCAATCACAAAATCAATAAACTAATCATAATCTAAACAAGAAATAAGAGTAAAATGTTGGGAAACGAAGCTCATACCCGAATAGTTCTGATACCGCTTGTTATGAAACCGACCAAATAATTAAAGAAGAAAATATAAGAAATATGAAGTTTTAATGGATCACACAACAACCAAGAATATTGTGGAAGAGGAGAATTTTATTATACCAAGAAACAACAACAATTGTCTTACAAGATTTGATCCTCTCAATCTATTTTAAACAATTCTCTCTTGTTTCTAATGTATACAGCCAATGATCTATTGTTATGATCTCTCAAGAGTCACCTAATATCATTGTGTATTGCCTTTTCAAGTACCTATACCTTGTGGAGTATTTATAGAAGCCAAATCACGAAGTTATGGATGAGGTAGGAGTCCAAAATCGCATCAGAAACCAAAACCGAGTCAAATTCTGTCGTAGCCCAGCGCCTAGGCGCCACCAACCGTCCCTGTCCAATTTTCTCCTTAGCGCTTTTCTTTCCTTTTTGCTTCCGACTCCATCCTAGTGTTTCCAAAATACCTCTTTCATCCATCCAAGAAGTCCTTAACTCAATCAAACCCACATCAAACTCCCAAAACATGATGATATTTGATTCCTAATCAGACCGAACTTCTAAACCAAAATTAATCAAGCTTCCTACATGCAACAAACTCCGAAATCACATAAAATTTTTGTCACGAATCCTAACAAACTCCACATTGACATAAATTTCATAATAAGCAATTAAGCTCCACTCTTTAAGTCATTCTCCAACTCTTCCACCATGTCCCGACCGGACACTCCATGCCCCCGCCGGGCACACTCAGCAACTGTGAACTACATCCAAGCCCTGCAAACCGGCAGAACTACCTTGCGCGCCATCCTTGCTTGAATCATTCCATTCACTTCTAACTCCAGCCGAGTCAATAAACTTGCTTGAACCACCACAAGCAACACCAACTCCACCCGAGTTGTCAAATATGCTCAAAACACCATGAGCAACATGATCAACAAGATCACAACTAGCTCCAATCGAGCTACTAGAAGCCTTGTCCGAATCACCACGAACAACCAGATCACCAACAATTCTTCCCGAGTTACAGCTTACTAAACCATAAGCTCCAGCTGCTTCCTCCGTGATCGTCGAACCTTCCAACACATATAACTGAGACTTTCTCTGTCCCCTTAAAATAACCCGGGCACCCTTGCTAACTTTCAGGACTCTACCTCCACTGGTATACCTATACCCCTTTGCATCAATCGTAATCAAGGAAATCAAATTTTTGTTGATACCCGGAACATGTCGAACCTGTCCAAGTGTTCTAACCTTCCCATCAACCATCTTGATTTTGACGTTACCAATCCCAACAATTCTACAAGGCTCATTGCTTCCCGTCATCACAGAATCCTTTGCAACTGTTTCATATGAAGAAAACCAATCCCGGTTTGAACACATATGAAAAGTGCAAACTGAATCAAGAATTCAATCCTCGTCAGGTTTAGAGTCACCTTCAGCAATCGCCAACAATTCTCCATCTCCATTACAGTCCTCTTCTATAAGACTAACATTATCGGAATTTTCGTCCCAATCCTTAGTAGCAAACTTGTTCCGCCACTCATAGCAATCCATCTTCATGTGCTTCTTGTTATTGCAATACCAACAAACTATACCGCTGTTGCTATCCTTGACTCTGCCCCTTCCATGACTACCCATCTTCCTCTCACGAACAACGAGACCCTCTCCATGAGCCTCAGAACTGACGACCAGATGCTTCATCTTCTCCTTGGAATAAAGTACATCATACATCTCGTCAATTGTAAGAGTATCCCGACTATAGAGAATGGTATCTCTAAAAGTCATATATGAAGGTGACAATGAACATAACAATATCAGCCCCAAGTCCTCTTCATCATACTCAACCTCCATTGTTTCCAAATCAGCGATGATTTTCTTGAATATTGATAGATGACCTTCCAAAGATCCACCTTCCGTTAAGCGATGAGAATACAAGTGCTGCTTCAAGTGTAACTTAATTGCCAAACTCTTTGTCATACAAAGCTGGTCCAACTTCAACTATAATGCATCGACACTTTTCTCCTTTACCACGTCCTGAAGAATTTCATTAGAAAGATGAATATGTATTTGAGATAGGGCTTTCCGATCCTTCTGTCGTTTCTCCTGTGCTGTCATTGCTATAGGCATTTTATCAATCCCCAACAAAGCATCATCAAGATCCAATTGAGCTAGAACCACTCGCATCTTGATTTGCCACAACGAAAATCTACTGTTGCGATCCAAAAGCGGAATTTCAAACTTCAAAGTTGCCATCCCTGAACAATGACCTTGTTCAAATCTTGCTTTAATAACCAATTTGGACCTCCCAAGAAACCGCCAAAAAATCTTTGGCTCTGATATCACTTGTTGGGAAACGAAGCCGATACCAGAATAGTTCTGATACCACTTGTTATGAAACCGGCCAAATAATTAAAGAAGAAAATATAAGCAATATGAAGTTTTAATTGATCACACAACAACCAAGAATATTGTGGAATAGGAGAATTTTATTATATCAAGAAACAGGAACAATTGTCTTACAAGATTTGATCCTCTCAATCTAATCTAAACAATTCTCTCTTATTTATAATGTATACAACCAATGATATATTTTTATGATCTCTCAAGAGTCACCTAATTTCCTTGTGTATTGCCTTTTCAAGTGCCTATACCTTGTGGAGTATTTATAAAAGCCAAATCATGAAGTTATGGATGAGGTAGGAGTCCAAAATCGCGTTAGAAACCAAAACCGAGTCAAATTCTATTGCAGCGGTTTAACTTAATCAAACTCCCAAAACATGATGATATTTGATTTCTAATCAAACCGAACTTCTAAACCAAAATTAATCAAGCTTCCTACATGCAACAAACTCCTAAATGACATAGAATTTTTGTCACAAATCCTAACATAAAAGATAAAGTCTATTATAACTAAAGAAGGAAACTAGAAAAGATAAACACAATAGACACGATATCTCACAAGTAGGGAACTACTAATCATGATTATGTACTACATCACTTATGTAAATGACATAACAGCACCTGCTCCCTGTATTAGGGAAATGTTCGTCCAACATTTTACAAATTGATAAAGACTAATATGAGCTTTTAATTTTATTTCGTGGTTGCTTTTGACTGTATGTCCAACTATTTTGTGTAGGCACTTCACGTTTTAGGAAGATTTGCCTTTGACTCAACAAAATCTCGTGATCTTATCCTTAGTTATGGCGTGTTAATGCCTTTACTGGCACAATTTAATGATAAAACAAAACTAACCATCATGAGAGAGGCAATGAAGACATTGTCAAAGCTTTTCTATGGAGAGCCAAAGCCTCAGTTAGAGCAGGTTAGTCTTCCAATTGCTTTTCTGTACGGTTTTGATGCATATCAATACTGCTGGACCTTTATATATTTTACCAATTTAATATGGATATTATTGAGCAGGTGAAACCTGCCCTCCTTCCTCTTTCTCATCTGATTCATACAGACGATGAAGTAGTTCTTAGACATGCATGCGAGGCAATATTTTATCTAACTTTAGGCACAGAGGATGGAAGACTAGCTGTGGTCGATGCTGGTGTTTTCCCTCGTTTAATTGAGCTTTTACTGTCAGTAAAAAAAATTCTATTTGATACCGTTCCTTTTTTTTTTTTACTTTGGGGTTTCTTTATTGAACTTCATAGCTGTGCTTATTTGGTTTAGTGGTTTGCAGACATCCTTCACCTTCAGTTTCTATTCATGCCCTGCACACTGTTGCTAAAACTATTTCAGATGTAGACGATATCCAGATTCAGGTATTAGATGACTCTTGTTCTTAACCTTAATTAGAAAACTTCCTTTTGAGCACATGAATTTGTTTTTATGTGGTATGTTCACTGTTCCAATGGGAGGCCATCTTTTATATTTCATATAAAAGACCGTAAGCCATTTGGTCTTTTAGCAGTTTTGATGGTCAACATACTTACCCGTCATTTAGTATGTATTTACCTTATGTGGAGAGTGGTGTCCTTATCAATGATGCCACAGGGTTCATATATACTCATGATCCATATATGTTCAGTTTCAATACAATGCTTATAATACGTTTGAAGCACATACCATCTCTAGGAATCCAAAAACTGTACAAAATTAAAAAGTTACTCTGTGAAACTTATAAGTGGGATGTGGAAATGCCAAGAATGGGGTTTCAAGTATACACAAATACGCATCATGGTAGATGATTGTTAGTTATATTGAAGAAATTAAAGGAGCACTTCCAATTTACTTGTGTTGTTACCTTTGTCATCTTATGCGTAAAAGATCTTTATTGGTTTCTGAATTCAATTCTATTGCTGTTTAAATTTGTAATTGCTTTTATTCTTTTGCATTATCCTATGGTGTATAGCAACATTGAATTCATTTAACCGAACTGTATTTGTCGTTCTCAAATTGTATGAGGGTGTATCTTGGTTTGCCATTGACACACTATAGGGACGCCCCTTGACTAGGAAAATACTCTGAGTAGTCAAAATACAGCCCCTATTTGAACCCAATATACGAACTCATTTTTTTCACAAACTCATTTTCAATCACACATTCTTCCAATAATTAATTTTTCAATTTTTTTAACCTCACATTTTATAAAAAAATCACCATTACAAAATTTATTATTTAAAAACATAGGCTCAAACACACCCATAAAGTGACTATCGAACTCTTTAATGAACCATTTTTTACTCAGTGTCATCATGAGTAATCGACCCTTATGCTCGTTGACCACTTTTTTGAGGAACTGTAACAAGAATTTCAATGCTAACTCCATAATTTAGTTTGTCAAGGAGTATTATCTTTTTTACAAACTTGCTTCTGTCGAATGATTTCCAGGTTATCATTGATAATAAAGGAGCTCTTACTTGCCTGCTTAACTTTTTGACACAAGAATATTACGATGTCAAGGCATGTCTGATCATTTCAGAAATCATTAGACGGAGTCAGGATAATTTTCAGGTATGCAAATTACTAAGGAAGTGTTTTTGCCTTTGCGGTATTACTCTATGCATACATAATAAATGCCTCGATATAAATAAGCAGTATTGTTATTTTTTATTTTTTTTTCCAATTGGAGAAAGAGGAGGAATGATGTTAGAGTAAAAACATTTTTTGTTTCCACCAATCAATTATTGTTTTGAACATCATGACCGAACCTTTTCTTCTTGTCGTGTTTCAAAATTTGTCTCGTGTTACGTAAAAGCGAGAATTGACAATATATAAAATAAGAACAAGAACATAATATTTGTATGAAACCCATCACAGGAAAAAATCATGGGCAAGGAGTAGAAAATTACTATATCAAAGATAATTATAAGTGGTGTGGCAACTCCGAATGATATGATACGATGAAACTGTAACATACATCATATATATAATAAAACATGTCCCTATTGATTAGACTTTTCGCTCCGATCCCTCTGTTACCACCACATACCCCATTTTTTCTCATAATTTTAGTTTCACTAAATATGTCACACCGTGAGCTTTCGGATTGGGGCAAACAGAATTCGGGTCACCGTACCCTAACATCTCCTAGTAGTGCAATTGTTTTAATGAATTTTGACATTTGTACTTCTGATTCTGTTTGTAAGTTGAAGTCTTCTGTTTATCTCTTAAAATGACCGGTGCTAAGGTTATGTCATCTTAATACACAGGCTGTGATTGAGGTTGGTATTATTTCATCTCTTCTCCAACTGTTTCAAGATGCAGACTTAAAGGAAGAGGTTGCTCGGGCTATTTTTAATGCCACGACTGAGGGAACTAACGAGCAAATTAAGTAAATTCATTACAGCTAATGTCATATTCTCATAGCTTATTGTACATTTAGGTTGAGTGTAATGTTTCATCTTGGTGGCAGGTTCCTGGTGCAGGAGGGTTGTATAAAGCCATTTTGCGATCTTCTAGTTAGTCCCTACCAAGTGGATATCATCCAAATCTGCTTGGAAGGCCTTGAGAACATTCTGAAGGTTGGAGAAGCTGAGAGGAACCAAGGTAACACCGAAGATGTGAATGTCTTTGCTCAGATGATTGATGATGCTTGTGGTCTACTGAAGATAAAGAACCTCCAGACTCATGACGACAGTAGAGTATGCGAAATGGCCGTGAGGATACTTGAAACATATTGGCCGGAAGAGGGTGATGAATAGCTTCCTTCTGGTCATCGATGCTCCACAATCCGGGTGTTTTTGTTGCACATTTATTGATCATTTCCTTTGTTTTCTGCAATAAATTTGAAGGCACGTTTGGTACACACTAATGGATTGAGTGGACAACATAATAAGATTTTGAACTTTTTTTTCTCCAATCTACTCAACAAAACATTGCTAAGGGCTTTCAAAACATCTGCAGCCAAAAATCTGGACATGGTCTTCAAATGATTCTTTATGGAGAAAGAAACATTCAAGCTGAAATAGGAAAATATACAACAAATTCTTTTTTTTCCGATGCATTTGGAGTCAGTAACATCTGATACAAATTCACCAATCAAGACTTCTAGGAAACAGGAATTGTATTATCTTAGATCATTAGCAAGATTACTTTTATGTATGACTTCAAACTCTCATTAAAATATTTTACTTCTTCTAATAATATAATATTATTAGGTCTAATTAATTTTCGAATTCATAACAATTTTTGCCTTACTTTTTTAGAATGTAATATCATCTTTCCAAAAGATTTAGCATACACGGAAACAACTAGAGACGCTAAGAAGTTCCAAAATTTTCCCACTGAACAATTTCGAATCTGAAAATCAAATTGCAAATTCGAAAAAGTGTTACCGATCGCTAATCATTGACAGAATCAACACCAAAGATCATAAAAGATTTTTGCAATCACAAGACTAGAAAATGGCAAACTAGTAAGGCTCCGTTTGATTGTAAGGATGAAATTTGAGTGGAAAGAAAATGAATTTTAGGGAATTAAATTGCCTATAATTCATTTGTATAGGAATTCTCAATTAATTGTATTTGATTTGTATAATTTTTCACCCGAAAAATATTGAAATTTTGGATTTTTTTGGTGTTCGTTTGACTTTGTTTTTCATGAAAATTGTCCATTAAAGAGAAAAAACTTTACAATTGAGGATAAAATTTGTTTCCATTGCCAAAAAAAAAAAGATGCAATTTTTCCAATATTTATTCACAAAAAGCTTACCAATTATATTTATACTCATCAAAATTCACAAGAAGGCGATTCTTGGGAAGCAGTTTAGCCACTTCTGGTGGAAGAACAACGTGCCTGAAAATTCCAAAATTACAAAAAAAAAAATAAATGCAGGATTATCCTCGGGCAACAAACAACATAACAATTACAAAAACAAATTCAAATTAATTAGAAAATCACCTGTACTCGTAGGTATCATCGAAGGAATTAAATAAAATGGAAACGTTCTAATTGGGTTAATTTTAAATTTCAAAATTTGAAAATTTTCCCACTTTAGTTAATGTGCATCAACAATATGTCAATAACGGTCACGTAGAGATGGATTAGTTTGGCAAATTATTTTAAGTGCCCTTGTTTGAGACGTGATTTTGTGAAAAAATAATTTTTTTTTTAAATATTGAGTGATTAAAAAGTAGTAACAAATAAAAATTCCCGTGCAAAATTATTTAATTCAGAAAATATATAATTAAAAATAAGTTAAGGAAAAATGAGTAAATTTTGATAAAAATTGATAAAATATGAGATTGAGAAATTAATTAAAAAAAACTAAGAATTATTCAAACTGTATAATCAAATTTGAAGTTTGATCGATTAAAAAGTTGATAAAATTTTGCTAAACAAGGTATTATTATGTATAAGAGAAACTCAAGTCCTGAATAAAAGGTTGGGACCTTTAAAAAATAAATAATCAATTTTATTATTTTATTAATATTAACAAAAAAAAAAAAAAACTCTTCTTCCGCACCAAGAACTAGGGGCATGTAGAAATTCCCGATCATTCGTTTTTAGGCCCACCAGACTAGAGGTGAGTATGGGTCTATTTTGAGCCCAATCCAAAATCAAACCGACTTGATTTGCTTAATTTGATTTGAGCTTTATACGAGCAAATTTAAGCTAAGCCATGCGTGCCCTATACCAAGAGAATTAAAAAGAAAAAAAAAAGTAGTCGAAAAATAAATTAAATATACTAACATAATCAATGTTATTCAAGAAACAATGTAAACTTCTAATCTTGTCGAGAAAGGGAAAAAAATTGAAGTCTATTACATTCAACAAACTAGGGTCGAGCATGAAAACGATGGACGAGAATTCAATAAAATTCAAGAAATTACTATGCTTGTATTTGTCTTGATTTACTATCATAGTATTAGTTTTCCTATGTCTTTTGTTATTTTCATGTCAACCATGAAAGAAAATAGTCGTAATGACATTTCTTTATCTTCCACCAATCTTGAAAATTATAGGGCGGGTATTAATAATATTGTATTTCAGTTAAAAGATCTAAAATAGCAAAGTCTTGAGTAAAAATAACACTTGGACCAATTATAGTGCTTAAAAAATATGGATTTTTTTTTTTTTTTTTTGGGAACTATATGAATAATGAAGAAATTCATTATGTAAGGTAAAACTATAAAAAAGAGAAAGAAAAGTGTCGAATATCAATAATCTGATTGAACATATGTTACGGATTTAACAAAAAGTATTAATGATGAAAATTAAATTTAGATGGTGGAAGGTTAAATAATGATGAAGATATTAGTTTTATAAATAATTATTAATTGAACGTAACTTATTTTAAATCATGTTTGGCAATCTTGAAAATCATGTTTAACAAAATAAAATATTTTAAAGCTATGTTTTACTTACTTTTAAGCACTAATAGATATGCTTTAAACTTCGGTTTGTACGAATTAGATTTAAAGAAAGAAGTAATTAGTTTCGATGATTTGTTTGAACTACTTTACACATCAAAATGAATTCGAACTATCTAAACTTTATTCGAGCAATTAAAAGTTTCATACTAAGAAATAACAAACAAGAACACAATTTCTTAAATGTTGATGACAAATTAAGTCCATTTCAATCAACTAAAAAATAGATTAAAATTTAAATCAAAGTGCACGTCCACTAGAAATTGCAATACTATACACTATATGACATGAAAAACGAGCGCTCTTTTATTCCAACTTTCCACAGCCTCCGGTAGCACAGTCTAGACAACTACAGATCCAAGGGCGGAGCCAGAAAATGATGTTAGGATGTGCCGAAACTGAAAAAATTTCGAATGAACCCATGCCACAAGAAATCGAGTTTCAGAAGCTATTATCTGATATTCACGATAAAAAAAAATATATACGAAACTCAATAAAATAAAAAAAATTTAGATGTCTCACATTATGATATTCCACTAAATCTTTGTATTTTTTTTTACCAAATAGAAAATCGATACTTGCCTTAAAAAATATAAATTGACCGAATCATGATAGAAATAAGCAAAAATACATACCCACCAATGAAAATTTAAAAAATTACTTAATGTGTACTCTTCTAGTAACTTTGACGATCAATCTTTTCAAATAACTGAAAGTTTGATCAAAACACGCAGTTGATAATATATCACTATAATCTATATGTTATTGTCTCAAAATATTATTCGATGTGTTTATCGATCTTTTATATCACCACATTTCAAAGTGAGTGAAGAATCTCAACCAAAGTGAGAAAAATCAACTAAGAATTTCGAAGGTAAATGGCTCGATTTCAAGAATATAAGTATATAGATTACTTTATAAATAAATAATTTTTAACAAATATTCTTTTTTATTGTCAATATCAAATCTAGAGTAAATTATTTATTTTGATCATAATATATTTTTTATGGTCAAAATAAGTTTTATTTTTATTTTTTATAATTATGAATAAGTAATGTATGAAAACATACGTAGAAATAAAAAAAAAATTACTTTTAAATTTAGCAAAATATGTAGTGTCTCTAACTACTAAAATAAGTAATTTACTTCTAGACCTAATCAATACAAATTATCCATAATAAAATTTAATTAATAATTATAAGTAAATTTAGTCAAACGTGCATTAAATAGAATAACTAATTTGACAATAAAATATAGCATCTTTAATACAATTTGAATAAGGGAAAAGTTCATGGGTCAGGTGTTTACTATTCCAAAATTAAAAATCAGGCACAATAGTTTAAAATTACAAAAATCAGGTTTTTCTGAAATTAATTAATTATATTTCATAATTATTATATTAAATTAAATATTTAACTGTAATATAATAAAATCACCCCACCCCACCCCACCCCACCTCACCCCACCTACACCGCCACCATTGCTCCGGCTACTACTCCGGCGACCGGTGACTACACCGATCCGGCGACCGGCGACTGCTCCGATCCGACGACTTTTTCGAGGTCACAGATCAAGAAATTTGTAGGTCACAGGTAATGTCGAGGTCACAGATAAAAAAATTTGTAGATCTCAGATTATTTCGAGGTCACAGATTTAAAATTTTATAGGTCACGGATTATTTCGAGGTCACAGGTGAAAAAAATTAAGGTCACAGATTCCCTTTTTAAGTTACAAATTAACAATTTCAAAGTCACAGGTCAATAGTAAGGTCACAGACACCAAAAAGAACTACAATAGATAGGTCACAGTCACCTAAACTTTATTTCAACGAGTCACAGACACAATTCCTAGGTCACAGGCACCTACCTAGGTCACAAAGACTCGCGATCGCCACCTCCAACCCGTCACAACAACACAGAACCATCGCCACAACAGTTCCAACACCACCAAAACGTAAAAATAATCACCACCTCACCATTTTCATTTTCAAAAAACCCCAATATCACCATAACTCAAAAACCCAAGATCTGGTAGTAGGAAGAAGGAAAGAAAAAAAATATATATATACTGATCGCACCAAAGATCGCGACGTTCTGCCGCACGCGTTGCAGCGACGAGACGCTGAGGTCTGCAACGTGCGGCCGACGAGATCGCAGCTTTGGTCGCAGCGGTGTCGCCGCTAACTGCTGCGACCAAGACGATCGTTGCAAATCGCAGCGAGCCAGCGATCTTCTTCTTTGCGACCGGCAGCGACGATGCAAGGAAGGGGGAGAAACGGCGGGGCAGGGGAGGGGAGGGGGAGGGGGAGGGGAAGGGGAAGGGGAAGGGGGGGAAGGGGAGAGGTGGCGGGCATTGGCGGTGGAGGCGAGAGAATTGAAATAATGAAATGGTTTAGGGTTTTGTTAGGATTTTATACTTAAAATAAATTTGGAGGGTAGATAGTAGGGTGGGTATGTAGATTATTTTAATTTAAAATATCATTATTAATATTAATGATAAAAATTAAAACCTGATTTTTGATTAAATAAAGTATAAACCTGATTTTTTAAAAGTCAAAACTAAATACCTTGTTTAGTGTAATTTCCTCTTTGAATAATTGAGCATTTGACTTGGGTTGAGATTCAAATTAGAATTGGGCTAATGCTAATATTTGGGCCAAAATGTACAATTTCTCTTTAAGCAATTTATATGGGAAATTTTGAGACGGTTGGTGAGCTACAACCTAGCAATGCCCCCCACTACCTCCGCCCATGTAACAGATCCTGCCTCCTTCGGATCATTACATGCACATCAAAAAACAAAAAAAAATACAAAAAATCAAATAGGGTAATATAATACGATGAATTGATCCTTGATTTTCGTCATTAAAATACTGAGATTCAGAATTTTTGTGATGAATGAATAAAAATGGTACAGGTTTGAAGTTGCCCTGCATGAGAAACAAATTTGGACACTTTAACATCCTCATTCATTTGTCCTTTTATGACACATGAAATACCTAATATAGCCACCTCCACCACCACATCATCATCACTATTAGCGGGTCTAACACTCGACCTGTTTTGACGGTCACCTATGTTGGACCTGTCAAAATTTTTTTCAGTCGGTTGACTGCTACCAAGCAATTGCTCAAGCAATCGTCTAGCGCCCCTCATGTTGAATTCGAGTCTGAATTAGCCAGTAAATTTCATCGCCACTAATGAATTGGCCAAGCAATGATGGCTGGTGTGGCAGTGAAGGTGGGCCTACCTAGTGCCTCTAAGTGATCTAATGGCAAAAGTGTTAAGATTTGAGTGTGACCCGAATTCCTTGTTAAAGTAATTGAAAAATTCTAATTGAAGTATACGTCAAGAAGAATTCAGTTTGGAATGTTATTTGAGTCCTATATAAAGTTGAAGTTCTATTTTGAAAACCTATGGAGAGTTGAAATTTGTTTTAGACTCAATTTTTTGGCATCTCACTTCATCAACAGCTCTACTAGATGGGTTTGGACATCCGTTAAATTTTTCTATAAATATTAGGCTCTCCTATATAATCCGTTAAATATTTTTCTATAAATATTAGGCTCCGTCAAGATGGGTCTACAGTTTTCGATCAGCAGGATCGGCCGGTACTTGAAGAAAAGTCGCTATTCATAGTGTGTCGGTACCGGAGCTCCAATTTATATGGCTACTGTTCTTGAGTACCTTGCTGCTGATGTATAAAAACTCTTTTCATCACAGGATGTGCACTCAATAATCAAGGCATACCTTTAACCTTTGAACCTGCACCAGAGAGGTGTGAATACTCTGTTGGAAATTAATTCCAATTTGAGGCTGTGTTTTGACTTAGTATTTTTTTTATTGTGTTTGTTGCTATTGTTCAGAAAATAAGTCGGATTTTTCTGTTCTAGATTTGAAGTTGATCTAGTCTATACAGATCATGCCCACAAAGTGTTTGTTATTAAGTGTCAAAGAGCCTTGCAAAAGTATTAAGGAGTAGTGGTCACGTGTTTGTAACTACCAAGTGTTGAATGTCTATTTAATCACTTGAAGTCCTGGAATAGAGGGAATCATCTGTCAATAAAAAAATTTGGTACAGGAGTAGGCAATGAAGAGGAAAGTACTAATAAAGAAAGCAGTTTGTTGTCGTTTTCGTCGTTCCTGTTTGTCGAGCAGCAGCAAGCAGTTGAGCAAGCAGAGTTGCAAGGGTGGAGAGCATTTGGATCCATTCGCAATACCAAGTGGATATAGTTGGAGTAGTTTCGATGAGAAGAACAAAAAAATGAAGAAAACCAAGTCTACTGCCAGAAAGAAAAACTAAGTGAAATTATGTTCTTTTGACAGATTAATGAATGTTGATTGATTGTCTGTGATTGCTTAAAAATTGTTTGGAGCACGTAACAGTCAATAAATGAATGTTGATTGATTGCTTTTGTTACTTGGGTAGATAACAATCTTACATTTTGAAGCAATTCTCCTAGTGGGGAATTAAAGGAAAAATTTATTTTATTTTTTCTTATATTATTAACATATGGTATTTTTCTGTTTTTGTTTTGAAATTTATGTGCATCCTTTAATCATTTGAAGTGATGTGTGAATGTTAAAACCATAGTAGCATCAAGCAGGTCGGACATTTCTAGGGAAGTAGTAGTTGAGTTTGTGCATGAAAGAAGTGGTAGAGAAATCTTCCAGCATGGTGGGGTTGTGGAATTTAAAATTGGTGGGTGTTTATTTCCTAGGAATCACTTTCAAAGCAATATCAGAGCAAAGTTGAGAGAATTAGAATTTAGAGTTGTGAGTTATCAAATGAGAGTTAGAGAGTTGTGAGTGATCAACCATATCCACTTATAAATGGCTTCTACTAGTGTCGTACCAAATTTATCTCAGAATGTACCTATTTTTGCTGGACTTAACTAGTAGTTTTGGCGTATCAAGATGAGGACTCTATTCATGTCCTATGATTTGTGAGACCTGGTTTTTTCCCCTTAATTTTATTTATATGGTGATAGATGTTGTCTATTGTTGATAAATTTGGTGGGGGGTCATGGATCATGTTAGTGTTTTATATGGTACTGTTAGTGCGAACTTATTTACAAATTTGGTGGGTTAATACTTTAAATAATCACTGAATTTTATTTTTGTCACTTTTTTTAAAAATTTTCGTCACTTTTTTGAGTGTCACTTTTTTTGAGTGTTTGTCACTTTTTTTTTTTATTGTCGGTCACTTTTTTAATATGTATAACTTTTTTTAATTTGTGCCACTTTTTTGAATTCGTCATTTTTTTGAATTTTGTCACTTGATTCCAAAGTTTTGATTGGTATTTTGTCACTTTTTTTAGTCGTCACTTTATTAAATTGACTTTAAAGTTTTGATTAGTGTTTTGCCACTTTTTGAATATTTATCACTTTTTGGAATTTTTGTAAAAAGTGTCATACTCACTTACTTAATTTTATGCATTACCATTTAGGGATGTGAAAATTGCTCGTCAATTTTAAAAAAGTGACATTGTGTCACTTTTTTTAGTTTTTTGTCGCCTTTTAAGTTTTTTTCACTTTTTAAGAAGATAAAAAAAATGATTATTGGTGCTACACAAATAGATGTTGATATTTGGTATTTGTCACTTTTTTTGAGTTTGTGTGTCACTTTTAAAAAAAATAAAAAAAAATGACAATTTTTATAAAAAAAGTGACATTGTGTCACTTTTTAATTTTACACGGTATTTTTTACTTCCTAAAAACCTTTCATATGATTTTTCAAAACATCCATAATTTTAAGGGTATTTTTGTAAGAGCCACATTTCTCTTTAAGCAATTTATATGGGCTGGGGGGCAATTGGGCTACAGATCCTGCCTCCTTCGGATCATTACATGCACATCAAAAAACAAAAAAATAAAAATACAAAAAATCAAATAGGGTAATATAATACGATGAACTGATCCTTGATTTTCGTCATTAAATACTGAGATTCAGAATTTTTGTGATGAATGAATAAAAATGGTACAGGTTTGAAGTTGCCCTGCACGAGAAACAAATTTGGACACTTTAACATCCTCATTCATTTGTCCTTTTATGACACGTGAAATACCTAATATAGCCGCCGCCACCACCACCACATCATCATCACTATTAGAGGATCTAACACTCGACCTGTTTTGACAGTCGCCTATGTTGGATCTGTCAAAAAAAATTTCAGCCGGTTGACTGCTACCAAGCAATTGCTCAAGCAGTCGTCTAGAGCCCATCGCGTTGAATTCGAGTCTGAATTCGCCAGTAAATTTCATCGCCACTAATGAATTGGCCAAGCAATGATGGCTAGTGTGGCAGTGAAGGTGGGCCTACCTAGTGCCTCTAAGTGATCTAATGGCAAAAGCTTAATAGATACTGATATATAGTGATTTAATTATCCTACCATATACATTTATTTGGCCACCCTCGCATAAATTAAGATGAACAGTAAGAAAAATATTAATGGTCTCATAAAATATATGAATGATAACGATTAATTTTATTTTGATTTATTGGCTGAGGTATTGTCCAATCTTTTAATTTTTGGACAAGTGCTACTAGCCCTTATTCCGTGGGAATTAAAATTATATTTTTAGTAGATTTTGATAAAACTTAATGGAATATGTAGTTGAAAAGTCGTGAATTCAATGAAATTTATGATTGAAATTAATTATTGACATGGTGAAATCAAGATTTTAATTTCCATAAAACAGGGACTTAATTTAACCTAACTTTATAACACTCATTTTAACTCACAATTTTCTTCATTTCTTGGGAATATGTGTCTATATACCCCTACTCCGTAGGAATTAAAATATTATGATTTTAATTTAATTCAAAATTAATAATTAATTATAATCACATATTTTATCAATTTTTCTAAAAAATCTGATTTTAATCTGCAAAGAATCCATCAACAGATAAAATTGCAAAAAATAGAATATGCTCAGCATCTAAGCAAGTTAAGATGGTTGTTTAAAGTCCCTCGTTTGGGTAAGAACTCTAGATTTTAAAATTTTCTTTTTTACATAATTTATTGATGAAATTGTTGAGTCACATTTTTCATTTTTTTAATAGGCAATAATGGGAAAAAATTTCTTGATTTTTTTTTAATTGGTGAATTGTCTAATTGAGTGAGTCTTGTTATTATTTTTGAATGTTTTAGAGTCCATGAGAATATAGTTTTATTCGGGACAAGCAAATGTTAAGTTTGAAGGTATTTGATAAGAACGTTTTGCATGCTTATCTAGGTCCTAAAACAATGTTTAATTTCGATTAAAGGAGCACTTTGTCTTGTATTTGACCTGTATAGGTTAAATCTCCAATTTGAAGATTAATTAAGTAAAATGAAGTGTTCTAAAACATTAATTGGACAAAAAGATGGAATTTCGTTGGTGCTGAAAGTATTGAGACTCGATTTGACAATAATGAAAGTTAATTAGAAGAATTCATAAAATGTGGCGACCAAATTGAATAATTTGTAAAGTGAATAATATTTCTAAAAAAATAGAGAAGCATAAAAGAGAAACTCGATATCATAAACATCAAATTCACGAAGCAAGATTACAAGAAATTTTTGGAGGAGATGTTCCGAGATTGTTGAAGAGATTCAAAATTAAAGATTGTACAACCTTTTATTCTAAGTTATTCAGGGTATGTTTCACTTTTCATCTTGTATTTTTGTGATAAAATCATGATTACCTAAACCCTTTTGTGAAAAGAGTTTTGATAAAATTATGTTTACTCTTTTATAAATTAAATTGTTTATTTTGATTAATTCTTGCTTTCATGTATGTAATTTATATTGCTTTTGAAAGATTTGGTGTAAATTAGTACATAGTAACAAATAACATAGGAATTAAAATAGTTGGACATTACAATAATTGTTGAGTTTTATTATACGTATATTTTTTGAGTGCATTCAAACTTGAATATTTATAAAAAGTTCGTGATATTTATACTTTACATGTAATTATTTTTGATATTTCATTGTAAATTTGAAAATAATTAAAGAAAAATAAAATTAGAATTGATATATTGATTCAACTAATGACCCGATGATTGAACCAGTGATTCAATAAAGTACTATATTGTTTGAATGAATTTCCGTATTGTTTTTTTATTATTAATTTTTTCCCCCTTCAATGACCTATTGGTGTGCGATGTTCAATACCAAGCTCAAACTCTTAATTTAATTAAGAAAAAGAATAGTCTTTCAATAGGGTTTAGAATATCTTGAGTATTAAGCAAAAGCCACCAATGAATGAACATCACATTTATTCCAAATTTCAATTTGAAGATTTATTTGAACTCTGCAAGCTAAGAATATTCATGTCCAGTTACGATTTTCTCTTGTTTCTGCAAATTAATATTTCTTACCCCTCCATATATTCTTGAGTTTAATGCAAGAAATATCCTCACAAAATCCTCATATGTTCATCTGAATAAAATAACTTGATTATCCATAACAAGCCTGCACAAATACTCGGCTGCTCCGCCATGGCTCCTCCACCGCCACCACCGCCAGCAAACCGACCCCGCCACTCACCGCTAGTACGATGCATTGCTATGGTGTTTCTCACCCTCGTCGTCGTTGTTGGCCTAGCCGTGCTGATTGCTTGGGTATCAGTTAATCCCAAAAAACTCAAATTCTCCATTGAACAAGGCTCAATTTCAGATTACAACTTAACCAGCAACGGCCACCTCACTGCTAATTTCCATTTCGTATTACGTGCTAACAATCCCAACAAAAGGGTTTCGATATACTACGACAAGATTGAGGTTACAGTGTCGTACGAGGATCAGAAGCTGTCGATCAACAATGTCCCTCCCTTTTTTCAGCGACGGCGTAACGTGACGTACCTCGACTTGGATCTTGCGGCGAGAGACGTGTCACTTTACGGAGCGATGGCAAGGGATCTGAAAATGAAGAAATATTCAGGGAATGTGGATTTGGATGTTAAAATAAGAAGCAAAATCAGGCAGAAAGTGGGAGTTTTTAAAATTCATCGCCATTTGAAGATCGAATGTGGGCCTTTGACAGTTCCATTTTCTTCATCAAAGGGTGAGTTTGAGAGGGTTTTCTGTGATGTTGATCTATAAATTTGTTCTGTTTAGTGTGATTTGTTTAATAATTTTTTTTTAAACGTTGGGTTTTGATTTTTACATTTTATTTTTCTTTAGTTTCTTGATTTTTAAAATGTTTGTCAAAATATTGGTGTGACGTCATGTGTAATTTATTTTCTCAAGTAATTGAAAAGTATATTGTGCCAGGTAATTTATTCATTATGAAAATGTTTTTGATTGTTATATGGTGGTAAATATTGATAATATTTATGGAAAATTCATAATATTTAATCAATTTTTAAAATAACACAAACTTATTAGTTTCAATTATATTTCAAAACAGGCCTCATTTGCAATTCTTTGGCATATGTTGGACATTAAAATCCTGTTTGATATAAATTAAAATTCAGATTTTAATTTACATCAAAGTCAACAATTAATTTTAATAACATATTTCATAGAGCTCACAATTCTTTGGCATATGTTGGACATTAAAATCCTGTTTGATATAAATTGAAATTCAGATTTTAATTTAAGTCAAAGTCAATAATTAATTTTAATCGCATATTTCATAGAGCTCACAATTTTTCAATTATATATTTTATCAATTTTTATCAAAATTTACTAAAAATTTGATTTTATCAAAACGTTTTCCTCTCCTATTCTACCCTTTTCTTTTCTTCTAGAATCTTCTTTTACTAACTAGTTCCCTATTATTGTAGACTTTAACACCTTGAGATTCACTATCTAGAAATTTCCCTATCACACGATTAATTAGAACTCATGAGGGTGTTCTAGTCTTCCACGTACAACTAAATATATGATTTCGAAGTTTTGTGTCAGTTAAGCTTTGAATAGTATACGTCTTCTTCATTTCAAGTCTTTATACACAGGTTTTCTAATATGATTCAAAATTTATTATCTATACATTTTAGATTAACCATTACATATAAGCATTGTTAACTAGTTTCATTCAGATTTATGAAAGAGAAGAATTTTATTAGGAAAAGGTAAGTAGAATTCTAATTTGGAAAGAAAAAGGAAAAGTTGCCCTATTGTACTAGGGGTCTTTTCCTCTTTTCTTAACAAGTTGAAAAGAAATAAAATTGTATAAGGAAAATGACTTCATATACAATTAAGAAATTGAGGACTTTTCTATATTTTTGCAATATTGAATGAGTCAAATGAAGAATTTTATAAATTTTTCAATATTTTATTAACTTACTAAAATTATTTTTTATTGATTTGATGTTGGAGTTTAGGTAAAAAAAAAAAGAGAAATAAATCTTATAAAAAATCATTTAAAGAAAATATATTTAATGAAAAATTGATAATTAAAACATTGTATTTATAAATTTTCCTAATTAAATATGAACATAAGATTTGAAAACATTGTTGTAAAAAAGGTGAATAGGAGAAAATAGAAGGTTTGAACATAATGTCAAAATTTTATGATGTAAATAACAAAGTATTTTAACTAACCACAAAAGGAAAAAAGTACGGACCCAATTAAAATTTGCATTCAATAAAACTTTTATATTTTCAAAAATATTTAAATCTTCCTAATACTTTTAAATTTTCAAAAATAGGTAAATTTTGAAAGGATTTATGCACAGTCTTTTCTTAATTTTTATCATTTTAAATAGTTATTAACTTTATATATGGTTAAATTATGTCATATGTTGGTGTATTAAAACATATCAAAAAATTGAGTATCTGGTGTATAAGTTTTAAAAATAAATTTTAAATAATATGATATACGTTAAAATACCGATGATACTATAATTTAATTATTATAACATTTTAACTGAAAATCTCAAGTCTCTTAATGTATAGAAAAACAAAAAATATTAATAATTGCATCTCTAAATTAGACGTGAAGGAAAAGAGGTATCTACATGTATTGAAATTTTCTCGCTGTTTCAATGTTATTTTTTTACCAATTACGTAAAGAAAGAAGCATAAAATTGATATTCTCTCACTACAACAAAAATGATCATTTGCAACATTAAAAATGCAACATTTGTTAGTAAGTGTGCTAAAAGAGTCTATCGCAACATTTTAATAAGTGAATGTTGCCATTGGTTAACATAATTGAGTTTTGACAACATATTTTAAATACATGCAGCTAATGTCACCTTTTACAACATTTATTAAATATTGCAAAAAGTTTTATTTTTTGCAACATTTATTAAATGTTGTTAAAATCTAATTTACAGCAACGTTCAGTGAATGTTGCTAAAACTTGTAATATTCAGCCTTTTGCAAAGTTTACTAACAGTTACAAAAAGTTTCACTTTTGCAACGTTTATTTAATGTTGCGAAAAGTTTTCATTTTTTTTAACGTTTATTGAACGTTGTTAAAATCTGATTTTAAAGCTACGTTAAGTGAATGTTGCTAAAACTTATAATATATAGCATTTTGCATAATGGTTACAAAATATATATCAAAAGTTTCTTCAGAAATGACACAACAGGGCTCTCGACTTATTTCTCAAACAATCGCACTACGTGTACAAAGTTACTTGACAAAATAAGTTAACAAAGTGACGTGGCATCAATTAAAAAAAAAACCTTAAAAATTAGAAATTAGAAAACCAACTTAAACCAAACCCTTCCTCCCAAATCACAAACCTCTGGCAGCCACTCAGGTCCAGCAGCATCCGTACCTCCTACGTCATCCCCACCTCCGGCAGCCGATCAACGTCACATATTTAAGAGCAAGTTCACGGCTCAATTTCTTTCTCAAGTTTTTTGCTTTCATTAACTTTTTGTATCCTAAGTTCAGTTTGTTGCTAGCTGTCCTCACTGTTATGTACCAATTCTGTTGGAGGGTAGAGGTGGCGAAGGAGCACCATTGTTATGGAAATGTTAGCGTAGAAGGCTGTCCTGATTCTGGTTGTAGAGGTGGTGCCATAGTGTGGAGAATGCTGAGAGAAAGTGGATAGAAATAGATAACTTTGTTTCACTGTATGGATTAATTCAGTGGGATTATAGGTGCTTAAAACTTATCTCAAGCTTATCATCACCCTGCAAATCTGATGCGTTTGCTCCAACTCTGGCGAAAGAAAAAGATTTCTATCCTATGACTATAAAAAATCAATATGCTTAAAATTAGGACATGTCGCTCGGATATGAATTGTTCTGAATCTCAGTGGCTCAATCCAAAGACAGAGGTGGCCTATCACATTTTGGATATGAATACAGGACTTTAGGTCCAGTAGAAATTTATAATTATTTTGCCATGTCTGAAGATTTCCCTTTTTCCATTAGCCTAATCTTGCAGTCCAATTTCTGCCTCTGTATATAGCGAAGATGAAGAATGAGCCGCCTACTTACTGCCTCTGTATTGCCTCATCAAATTGGGATGAAATGGATTTGGAGGAAATGGTGATAGCCGGAGAGAGAAAATTGTTTATTCTGCAAACAGAGATTTTTATTTTTTCCCCACAAAGATTTCCCATTTTGGCGCCCTCAACTTGGTGTAAAATTAAATCACAGCCGTCCACTGCCATTTGATCTCCACCCTACACGTCACTTTGTCAACAACTTTTGTCAAGCAACTTGATACAAATAGCATTTTTGTTTCTCAAACCCTCTCTCGCCTCTGCAAACGGAGTATAATCTCCAGAACCCATTATGAAAACCCATCAAGTTTCTCTAATTTCATACGAAAATTTGCGACTTCGGCGCAGGAACCGAAGGTGGGTAGCTCGCAGAAAATATCAGCTATAGTAGATGAGATTTTCGGGCTGACATTGCTGGAAATTTCAGATTTGCCGGAAGTTTTGAGGAAGAAAATGGGAATTGAAGAAATGCCCATTGTTGATGCCAAAAATCGTACCTATTGATCCCGAGATCCCGAGCCTGACGATTGAGAACGAGCATGCATGAGGCGTTCTGGTACCTGAAACAAAGGCGTCGAGGTGTGTCCTCGTCGCCCCTCCAATGCTTAAGTCAGAGAGAGAATTATGTGAAAAATTGTATATTGGAATATTATGTAAAACATACCTGAATAATGAGGTCTAGTGTTGTATTTATAAATTTTGGAGTTAGAGTCCTGAAAGGATCCAACTACCTGCCGTCCTTATCACGTAAGGTGTTTGTGTTGTGCTAGAAGTGCACAATTTGTGTTAGGATAAAACTTGTAATGAACTAGGGGTTTACACTTAAGTAGGACTAGTATTCCTAGACCCGACCTCATAATGGACCCGGCTTTGGAATTAGCCCATTTGGAGTGGACCAAGATCAGTTCGGGTCAAGTAGCTCGAGCTAGGGCTTATTAATATTTTTTCCTCATCACAGGCCCCCGTGCATCCATGTCGCAATTAAAAGTTACATGCTTGAGCTGCGAGGTGAGATGCAAAGAGGTACAACAGCCTAAGTCTTCGTGCAATTTCCAATTCGTATGTAGCTCGAGTTCGTTACTTAGCCAATTTTTGGCCATTAAGCTCGAGTTTTGCATTAAATAAGTAGTTCGAGCTTGTTACTTGGTCAATTTTTGGCTAATAAGCTCGATAATGAGTTCGAGCGTGTTACTTGGCCGTTTTAGCCAAGTATGTTGCAAGAGATAACTCGAGTATTGTTTAAGAGCCAGTTCGAGCGTGTTACTTGGCCGATTTTGGCCAAGTAGCTCGAGTGATGCTTTGTGATGAGCTCGAGGCGTGTTACTTGGCCCATTTTTTGCCAAGAAGCTCGAGTAATGTTTTGTGATGAGCTCGAGACGTGTTACTTGGCTGATTTTTTGCCAAGTAGCTCGAGTAATGTTTTGTAATGAGCTCGAGGCGTGTTACTTAGCTAATTTTTTGCCAAGTAGCTCGAGTCATGTTTTGTAATCACTTCGAGACGTGTAACTTGGCCTGCTGGCCAAGTAGCTCGAATGATGTTTTGTAATGAGCTCGATGCGTGTCACTTGGCTGATTTTTTGCCAAGTAGCTCGAGTAATGTTTTGTAATGAGCTCGAGGCGTGTTCTTGGCTGATTTTTTGCCAAGTAGCTCGAGTCATGTTTTGTAATCACTTCGAGACGTGTAACTTGGCATGTTGGCCAGGTAACTCGAGTGATGCTCTATAACGAGCTCGAGACGTGTTACTTGGCTAATTTTTGACAAGTAGCTCGAGTAATGTTTTGTAATGAGCTCGAGGCGTGTTACTTGGCTGATTTTTTGTCAAGTAGCTCAAGTCATGTTTTGTAATCACTTCGAGACGTGTAACTTGGCCTGTTGGCCAGGTAATTCTAGTGATGCTCTGTAATGAGCTCGAGACGTGTTACTTGGCTAATTTTTGCCAAGTAGCTAGAGTAATGTTTAATAATTAAGGTATTGAGCTCGACCATGGCTCAATCAATTTAACTTTTTGACGAAGTGTTGAGCTCGACGATAGCTCAGTAATTGAGTCATGAGCTCGATGATAGCTCATGTAATAATTAAGTAATGAATTCGATGTTAGCTCATGTAATAATCAGGAATGAAGTCATGAGCTTGATGATAGCTCATGTAATAATGAAGTCATGAGCTCAATGGTAGCTCGTGTAATAATCAAGTCATGAGCTCGATGACTATTTTGATCTCGATGATCGGATAATGGGTTATCTTTAGCAGTTAAATCTGAAGCTTGAGGATAGATTCAATTGAGCTCGAGGATAGTCTCAATTCAGTTGATACAATCCCGAGCTCGAGCACCGTGTGAGTATATTATCGTTCAAGATTGTGTCTCCGGGAATGGTCATGCATGACATCCCTTCGAAGTGCTTGCTCGTGAAGGGACTTTTTGTGAGATCATGCCCGTAGCATGTCTCGAGGTGTGGTCATGGCATGTTTGAGGAGTTTGCTCGCACTATGCCACGAGGGCCCGCTAGTTGCGGGACTTTTGGTGAGATCATGCCCGTAGCGTGTCTCTAGGTGTGTTCATGACATATTTGAAGAGTTTGCTCGCACTATGCCATGAGAGCCCATTGGTGATGGGACATTTGGTGAAGTCACGCCCTAGCATGTCCCGAGGTGTGCTCATGGCATATTTGAGGAGTTTGCTCGCAATATGCCATGAGGGCCCACTGGTTTCGGGACTTTTGGTGAGATCATACCCGTAGCATGTCTCGAGGTGTGCTCATGACATGTTTGAGGAGTTCGCTCGCACTATGCCACGAGGGCCAGCTGGTTGCGGGACTTTTGGTGAGATCATGCCCGTAGCATGTCTCTAGGTTTGCTCATGACATATTTGAGGAGTTTGCTCGCACTATGCCATGAGGGCCCGTTGGTGATGAGACTTTTGGTGAAGTTATGCCCGTAGCAAGTCTCGAGGTGTGCTCATGGCATGTTTGAGGAGTTTGCTCGTACTATACCAAGAGGGCCCGCTGGTTGCGGGACTTTTGGTGAGATCATGCCCATAGCATGTCTCGAGGTGTGCTCATGGCATATTTGAGGAGTTTGCTCGCACTATGCCACGAGGGCCAGCCGTTTCCGGGACTTTTGGTGAGATCATGCCCGTAGCATGTCTCGAGGTGTGCTCATGGCATGTTTGAGGAGTTTGCTCGTACTATACCAGAGGGCCTGCTGGTTGCGGGACTTTTGGTGAGATCATGCCCGTAGCATGTCTCGAGGTGTGCTCATGGCATGTTTGAGGAGTTTGCTCGCACTATGCCATGAGGGCCCGCTGGTTACGGGACTTTTGGTGAGATCATGCCCGTAGCATGTCTCGAGGTGTGTTCATGGCATGTTTGAGGAGTTTGCTCGCACTATGCCACGAGGGCCAGCTGGTTGTGGGACTTTTGGTGAGATCATGCCCGTAGCATATCTCTAGGTTTGCTCATGACATATTTGAGGAGTTTGCTCACACTATGCCACGATGGCCAGCTGGTTGCGGGACTTTTGGTGAGATCATGCCCGTAGCATGTCTCGAGGTATGCTAATGGCATGTTTGTGGAGTTTGCTCGTACTATACCAGAGGGACTGCTGGTTGCGGGACTTTTGGTGAGATCATGACTGTAGCATGTCTCGAGGTGTGCTCATGGCATGTTTGAGGAGTTTGCTCGTACTATGCCATGAGGGCCCACTGGTTGCGGGACTTTTGGTGAGATCATGCCCATAGCATGTCTCGAGGTGTGCTCATGACATATTTGAGGAGTTTGCTCGCACTATGCCATGAGGGCCCCATGGTGATGGGACTTTTGGTGAAGTTATGCCCGTAGCAAGTCTCGAGGTGTGCTCATGGCATGTTTGAGGAGTTTGCTCATACTATACCAAGAGGGCCCGCTGGTTGCGGGACTTTTGGTGAGATCATGCCCATAGCATGTCTCGAGGTGTGCTCATGGCATGTTTGAGGAGTTTGCTCGCACTATGCCACGAGGGCCAGCCGTTTGCGGGACTTTTGGTGAGATCATGCCCGTAGCATGTCTCGATGTGTGCTCATGACATGTTTGAGGAGTTTGCTCGTACTATGCCATGAGAGCCCGCTGGTTGCTGGAGTTTTGGTGAGATCATGCCCGTAGCATGTCTCTAGGTGTGCTCATGGCATGTTTGAGGAGTTTGCTCGCACTATGCCACGAGGGCCAGCTGATTTTTCTTCAAATATTTCTTCATTCACTTCTATTTCTTCAATATTAACTTCTTAACATTCATCTCTAATTTGTTTAAAATCCGTAATTAATATCCTAACTTTCTTTTTTGGACATTCAGTGCTTATATGTCCTTCTTCATTACAATTTCAACATTTACATCGTTTTTTATCTAATGATTTTTTATTATAAGGTTTAAATTTTCTTCTAAAATATTTTCTTTTTGGTTTAAAATATTTCTTTTTAAACTTATTATATTTTTTATATTTTTTGGGTCTTATTTTTCTTTTTCTTTTATAATCATAACATCCCCAATTTCCTGATACTTCTGGATCTCTACAACAAATCCTATCTTGTATAAATCCTGATTGTTTATAAATCATTTGATTACTACACATAGTACTTATTTCATCTTTTATAGTTCTTATAATAAATCCTAATGTATAACCTTCTTCATTTCTTCCTAATTGTTTTTCTTTAATCTTATTTTGAAAATAATTATTCCATGGTGGTGGTAATTTCCTAATAAAAACTTCTTTATAATAATTATTATCAGCTCCACTTCCAAACATCATATAATAATATTTACTATATTCACAACAATATTCGTTAAGGTAACACATATTACAAATTTGTAAATGTTCTATTCTGTTTTTAGCATCTTCTATTTCTTCTAATCTAGTTTTAGTACTTTCATTTACCCAGTCTTCTCCAGCAAATTCTCTATAAATTCTTGTAGCGACTCTATTTATTCCTTCTATTATACTAATTCCAAATCCTGCTTCAATACTATCTTTCCAAATACCTTTTGTTATTTCTTCTAATCCTCTATACCAATTAAATACATTTCCTTTAAATGTTGCTAATAAATATTCAGTTCTATTTTTATTATCGGTATTACTGCGATTATAATTAAAGTGTGCTATAATATTAGTACTCCATTCATTTATAGCTCTTCTAACATCTAATTCACAATCTAAATTTAAATATGATCATGCAATTTCATTGGGTTTGATTCTCTTAATACTGGTTTAAATTGGTCTCTATACATTCTTTCGTTGGTAGTTTTAAAATCTACTTTTGTATTAACATATCTTCTTGGGTCTATTTCTGCTTCATATCTAGCTGTACTAGTTTCTCCATATTCATCTTGTTTAACTGCTCGTGGTCCTCCCGTTTTTCCGACCATATGATTTTTAGTTATTTCTTCACAAATTTTTAAATTTTCTAAGTCAAGTATTAAATTTTCCATATCTTCGTTCATTATTCTTCTATAACTAATTTTCCTTCTTCTTTTTCTATAAAATTTTCTTCTTGCTTTCTAATATCAATCAATAATCTTTCTATATATTCTTTTAATCCTCCATTAAGTTTTATTAATTCTTCATATTTTTCAATTTTCTTTCTAACTTCTTTAAGTTCTTTGGCATAATCTGGTTTAAATGATTTTTCTTTATTTTGATTTTCTATTATTCTATTTAAAAGATTTTCTATTCTTAAAAAGTTATTTTGTAGTTTTTCTTTTTCTTCTTCGTAATCTATTTCAATTCTAGTTATTTTTTCATCAATTGCTCTTATACTTTTCTCAATTAAATTGATTTTACCATTCATACTCATACTTTAGGTTTTTTATAAGATGGTTTTTCAATTTCAAATCCTAATTTATTTAATAGAATATCAAGTTTATAATTAATAATATCTATCTTTTCTTCTAAAGTTGCTATTTTATTAATACTATTTTTATGTGTAATTTTTGATATTTGATTTTGAATTTCTTCAAGTTTAGTTTCATCAAGTATTTCTAAATTATTAATTTGTTCTTTTATTTTATTAAATTGTTTAGACATATTTTTGCTTAAAACTTCTAATCTTTCTTTAGCTATTTCATCTTTTGGATCTATATTATTTATCTCGTCTATAACTTCTATATCTTTAGATTTTAATTGTCCTAATTGTTGCCATAAAAATGCATTAGTCCAGTTTGTAGTCATATTTAACAATTCATCTGTATTTCCCCATGAGCTTAAAGGTTGAAACAGAGTTGTATTCCATTTTTTAGTTTGATAGCTTCCTATTGGTAATCTAATATTTTCTATTTCTTGTTTATCAAATCTTATTTTTGTTGGTAAACTCATATTAATATGGTAAGTTTAAGAAATTAATTATTATATTATTTATCATTTGTCTTATTTCTCTTCTAAATTGTTCTTCTCTTCTTAATTCTCTTGTAATTTCATTCCTTAATAATTCTCTTTTAATTTTATTCCAATTAGAAATTTATTTTTCTATTTTTCTACGATTATTGTCAGTTATTATTATTTCTTCTAAAATTTTTATTTTATTATCACAAAATTTTCTAGTTATTTCAGGCATATTCTTATTCTATATCGTCAAAACTAAGATCAAAATCATATAATTCAGAAACTTCATTATAACTTACATGTTGTTCTATAGTTTCAAAAGTTCTTTCACTATTTTTACTATCTAACCAGAAAAATATAATCATTTTTATTATTTCTTTAGGCAATTTTTCTTTTAATCCAAATGATACAATTGTAAGACATTTTTCATCAGGAAGTCTAAGTTTAGGTAAATTTTTACAATTTTCTTTTAAATTTTTAACACAAAGAGTATGTTCTTCATTCCAACCTAATTTATTTGATTTTCTTAATAGTTTCTAAAGTTTATTTCTTTTTTCTGCAAGTTTTTCTATAAATCTTTCAGCATAATTAAGACAACCTAAAAACTTTTGAATTTGTTGCTTATTTTCAAGTTTATCGGGAAATAAAATTATATTCTCAGAAATATGAGGTTGTAATTTTATTCATTCACTATTTATTATCATTCCTAAAAATTTAATTTCATTTTTTGCTATTTCGGCCTTTTTCTGACTAAGTATTATACCTTCTTTTGAGCAAAGTGTAGCAAAACTTCTAAGATATTTAAGATGATCTTCATATGTTTCTGAACAAACAAGTATATCATCAACATAAATAATAAGAAAATTATAAGTTCTAAAGACTTCATCCATTCTTCTTTGATAAATTTGTGGTGCATTTTTTAATTCAAATGGCATAACTAACCATTCATAATGTCCTTGAGGAGTACTAAATGCTGTTAATGGTATACTATTTTCTTCTAGTTTAATTTGCCAAAATCCAGATTTACAATCAAATTTTGAATAATATTTTTTATTCTTAGCTATATTTATTAATACTTCTTTATTTGGTAAATAATATCCATCAAATTTAGTGTTTTTATTAAGTTCTTTATAATTTACAATCATCCTAGGTTTTCCTCTTTTTATCTCTGAATGATTTCTAACCATAAAAACTGGGCTACTATGAGGGCTATTACTTCTTCTTATAAGTTTTTGATTAAGAAGTTCTTGAATTTGTACTTGAAATTCTTCTTTATCTTCTTGATTATAGAGCATAGGTTTAACTCTAATGACGATTGTTGATTCTAATAGTTCTATTTTAGCTGTTGTTTTTTATTTTTCCCATTTTTCAAGTGGGTTTTCATTATAATCTTTTGCTAAAAGATCTTTTATTTGATCAAGAGTAATTGTTTTGATTGAATAATTGAGTAATTTTGGTATAAATTCTATTTTTTCACCACGCTGAAATTTGTTTGAACTACGAATGGTTTAAATTCTCTAGCAATTTTTAGTAAATGTCCACATGGCGTTTTTAATTGAATAGTATAAATATTTTGACTATATTGACTAAACTGTTGTAGAAAGTCATTTCCTAGAATAATATCACAATCATTAATATTCTATTGGTAAACATTTATTATGGTTACTATTTTAAATCCTATTATAACTTCTATATTTTCATTTTTATATTTTAAAGATTCTCTTACTCCAGTTATTCCTTGTAGAGTTAATTGTTGTTTATTTTCAATCCACTTTGGTAATAAAAATTCTTTAAAGACAGTTATCTCAGCTCCTGTATCAATTAGAGCACAAGTAGTTATTTTTTATTCAAATACAGTTATTTGTATATATACACTTATTGGGAATTTTATTTCTCTACTCATTTTTCTTTAAGAAAATATATAGTTATTCCTTGATGTATAATAAGAATTCCTTCCTTGTCTATTTTATAATTATCAAGACTATTTAAAAATGAATTTCCTAATAATATTGGATGTTCATCAAAATTCATATTATTATCAATATAGCATTCTATGCTTAATAATAAATTTCCTAATTTAATTTGAACTTGTCCTATGATATCACAAGAGTTTATTTTTCCTTCAAAATCTCTATAATTATAAGGTTCAACTTTTTTCTTTTTAATTCCTTCATCAATAAGAGAGCAAATATGATTCTGACTTGCTCCAGTATCAATAACTATTTTAATTTCATTTATCCATTTATTCTCATTAAAAAACTTTCCTTTGATTCCATAAACACTATTATTTTTATTTTGTATTATTTTTGAAATACTATGTCTTACTGTATTATTTCCAATAATTATTTTATTTTCTTTATATGTTATTTGTTTTGGTATTATAGGTTGATCGATACTTATAGCATCATCATGTCCTATCTCAAAATTTTCTATTTCCTCTATATCTTGTTCTCTAGGTAAGATTGCTTCTCCTATATCCCTAAATTCTTCGTCAATTTCTATAAAAGGCTTTTCTTTATATATTTCCATAATTACTACTTGTATAACAATATAATCCTTGATATAATATAGTAAAAACTTTATTATCATCCTTTAATATTTTGTTAGTCATCTTAAAATGTAGACTAAGACAATCATCTAAATTTTTATCATTTATATGTATACAATATCTTGGATAACAAGTAAATTTTAATTTTTTATAGGCTAAATTTCCTTTAACTATTCCTAAATTTCCATTTTCTGCAGTTATACATCTTTTATCTTGTAGATTGAGTATTATAGAACTATTAATTCCTTCTTTAAAACATGATTTTATTATTATTTGTATTCCAGCAAGGTAAACATAAGATATTTTATTTCGTTTTTCTTGTTTTAATTTTCCTAAAAATTCATTAATATTTCTTTTTGTTATTAGATTTAATTTTATTTTTCCTTGTGTATGTTTAATATCTATGTCTTTTTCTATTTCATGATATTCGTTAATAACTAACTTCTTTCTTCTAAAGGTTGATCCTAAAATATTAAATAATCTATTTTCTCCTGGCGGTTTTAGATTTAATTCTGCTCTATTAATTTTTCTAAATTTTTCCAATCAAATTTTCCTTTTAAGGCATATCCTTCTACTCTTTCGTATACTTCAGTTTCTAAATTCTATGAATTTTCAATTTCCATGATCTCTAGGGCTCTGATTCTTCAATTCTCCTAATTTCATTATTAAGAACTTTTTGAATTCTTTTTAAAGTTTTTATTTCTGTAAGAATAGGTATTTTAACAAAATATCCTAAGTCCTCATCTAAAACTTCATCAAAATCTATTAAAAGAAAAGTAATTTTCTTTTCAAATTTTTTCTTTATTTTGAGACTATCTAAGTCTTTTATTTTTTCAATCAAATTTCTTGATTTATTAACAAGATGTTGAATATAACTATCAGTATCTAAATATTCAGTAGAATTGTTAACGTACCATCCTACGCAAATTTCTTTATTATCTTCCATTTTCTTATGGCTTTAAATCCTCAGAATATAGGGCTCTGATACCATTTTTTGAGAATGAGATCCTAAAAATGCAAAATACAATTAATTCAAAAATAAAATTATTAATCAATATCAAATTCTTTGGTTCAAGATAGGTGGAAAGAGTTGATGGTGAAGAAAAACTAATTTTTTATTGCAAGGGGCAAACAATTTGTCGGATCCAAAATTAGAATTAAAATTTTAAGGACTAAAATGACTTGTTTTAAAACTTTTTATATTAAGGGTATTTTAGGTAGTTATATGGTTGAATAGTAAAAAGGGGTATTTTGGAAAGGGTATGGTTGAATTTGGAGTATTTTCAATAATTTCCCGGTGAGGAACATGTTCTCGTCCTCAACAAGGGACAAATATCTTGCCCTAACTCATTCGGCAGGGTTGGGTTGAGACCACCGTAAGATTGTCATCTTTAAGAGTGCGTTTGATTGTAAGGGTGGAAAGAAAATGTTTTACAGGGAAAAGATTTGCCTAGAAAATGTTTTGCATGGAAAATGATTTCAAGTGTGTTTGATTGGTATAATTTTCCACCCGGAAAATTTTTAAATTTTCTATTCGTTTGGCTTTGTTTTACATGAAAATTGTCCATTAAACTGATTTTTTTTTCACAATTGGTTATAAAATTTGTTTCCATTGCCAAAAAGTACAAAAAAAAAGGGAAAAAATAATTTCCTAAAAAATCATTTTTCATCAAAATTTAGTATTCGTTTGACTTTGTTTTACATGAAAATTGTCCATTAAAGTGAAAATTTTTTTACCATTAGCTATGACATTTGTTTCCATTTCCAAAAAAAAAAAAAAAATTCCAGTCATCCGGGAAAATATTTTCCCACCAAAAAGGCGGGAAAACATTTTCATCAAAAACCCGGAAATTGCACACGTGTGAGGAAAATCCGAAAAATATTTTCCGTGGAAAATTTCACCTATCAAACAGCCAAAAAAGTGGAAAGTGAAAAAATTTTCCTACTTCCCCAAAAAATATGATCTATCAAACACGGCATAAGTGATTTAAACATGTAAATTATTCTTTCGTAAATATCAACAGTAGTAATTAGGTTCTGTTTCTTTTAATTTTTTTATTAATTTTTTTAAAATTTTCTATATTAATATAATTACTTTCAAGTCTCACTAAAACAATATCATATTGCATATTTTACTTTTTCTAATTATATACCACCATTAGTTTTTAATTAATTTTCAAATTCATAAAAAATTTTGCCTAATTTTCTAGGATGTAATCTCATCTTTCCTGATTTGAGTGAGGATTACATACTAATTTGGAAAAAAAATTATTATTAAAAATTATTGACAAAACTCTTTTTTACAATCATTTTCATATATTACTAGTCAGAAGCACGTGCAATGTACGTGCCATGATGTAGTTGAGTACGTAATAGCGTATGTATTTAAAAAAATATCTATGTCAAACATTAGTTACATAAAATATTCTTATAAGTTGCTAAATGTTTCAAGGCGACATTAAATGTGGAGATGAAAAAATCACACACACAGTTATCGAAGAAATCGAGGCTCACCTTCCACCCAACCTCTAGTTATCGAAAAATGTCTTCTTACAAATTCCCTATAGAACAGGCATTGTCATTTATTTTATAAATCTCTAATCAATTTTTAAACAAAAGAATAGGGAAAAAAACTCAAAATAAATAACTAGTAAGCCCAAAGAAATTAAAAAACAAAAAACAAATCAAACGTAAAAAAAAAAAAAAAAAAGGCTTAGCTTAGCCGAGCCATAAAGCCATTTTTATATTTTAACTTAATCAACAATATATTTATTATTATCATATTTTCAGTTTTTTTTTAAAAATTTGAAATCAATCCAAATGGATATTCATATCGTGAAATATCTAATCAAACGAAAGATTATAGGAAAATAAAGTTTGAAAAATGGACATTGAAATGAAGTTGGGATTGAAAAGAAATATAAACAATCACGACTTTACGTTTCATAATTAATGTAAAATTATTTTGATATTTAAAATTTATCGATCAAATATTTATCATGGCTGCACTTCAACATTTCCAACAAATTTTAAATCGCTTAAAACGAATATCTGTAACTTAAAACACTGAATCAAACGTAAAAAATAAATAAATAAATAAATAAAAACGGCTTAGCCGAGTCGAGTCGTCAAGTCATTTGGTTGGTAAACAGTAAATAAATCTAATCACAAAAAAAAAAAAAAAAGGTTAACCGAGTTGAGCCATAAAGCCATTTTTATATTTTAATTTAATCGAAAAAAAGGTTAAAATAAGTAATAAACCCAAAGAAATTGAAAAAAAAAATCAAACGTTAAAAAAAAAAAAAAAGGCTTAGCCGAGCCTAGCTATAACTTAATCGACAATATATTTATAATTATCACATTTTAAGTTTTTTTAAAAAATTTGAAATCGATCCAAATGGATGTTCATATCGTGAAATATCGAATCAAACGAAAAATTGTAAGAAAATATAGTTCGAAAAAATGACATTAGAATGATGTTGAGATTGAAAAGAAATATAAATAATCACGACTTTACGTTTCACAATTAATATAAAATTATTTTGATATTTATTATGGCCGTACTTCAATTTTTGATATTTAAAATTTATCGATCATATATTTATCATGGCCGCACTTCAACATTTCCAACAAATTGTAAATCGCTTAAAACGAATATCTATAACCTAAAATACTGAATCAAACGTAAATAAAAAATAAAAAAAAATTAGCTCGGCTCGACTCAGCTCACGGCTTGTGAACAGTGCCCATAACTCCCTCTTTTATATTTAGTTAGATATACTTAGTTCATTCTGAAATTGCACAATTTCTCACCATCTTCATAAGAGCATGTCTCTAACTCAAATGACCTTATTTTTGTTAATCACTATAGATTTCAATTTTTAGTATGTGCACCAATTTTCAAGTTTTTTTTTTCAATTAATTTGTGGTTATTGTAGATTGTGGCATATTCGTTGTCAATTATGCCAAATATTTCTTTCAGAGGTAGTGTTGACCTCAACATCTTTTCGATTAAGTGGTCAATAGAATCTCGACTAACTTATCGTCCACATTCGTCACTTGCACATTGGAACACATCATTAGAGTGCAAAGGACCGTCCAAGAAAAAATTTGGCGACCGTCTCACTCCTACTGTCAAATTAATTGTGAGAACGGAACATAGAATGAGTGAAAGACAAATGGGAGAGTTGATTTTGCTGGGGTTTAGAGTACATTACATCATAATAGATTACCTTATATATAGAGAAATTATAATAATTCAGGTGTTTAAACATTTGAATTCAAAATTCAGGGACCAAATTTTATCATTCAAAAATCAGGTGGTATAAAAGCCGTTTAACCCTAATTCCTTCCCTTCCCTTTCCCCTTCCCCTCTTCCCCTCTCTTTCTCCCTCCCCTCGCCTCGCCGTCTTCCCGTCTCTTTCTCCCTCCCCTCGCTTCGCCGTCTTCCCGTCTCTTTTTCCCTCCCCTCGCCTCGCCGTCTTCCCCTCTCTTTCTCCCTCCCCTCGCCTTCCCTCTCCTCTCTCTTCCCTCCCCCTCCCTTCCCCTCCCCACCCCCTCTTTCTTTGCGAATCTCGGCGCCGCTGGCGGCCGATCTGGCTTCGCCGCGCCCATTCGATTCGCAGCGATGGTCGTCGCTAGCGGCGACCCGTGCCAGCGACGACACGTCGGCGTCGCGGCGACATCGACCTCGGCCGTCGTCGCTTCGCAGCCGACGACCGCTGCGAAGCAGCTGACACTTCTGCTGCGACCCCACGACGTCGGCGTCGCGACGCCGCGTGGGTGGAGGTTTGCGGCGTCGCGTCGGTGGTGGTCTATTGTTGTTGGGGTTGGTGGATCTATTGTTGTTGGCCGGCAGTGGTGGTTGTGGTTGGCCGTTGGTGGTGGTGGATCTATTGTTGGCTGGTGGTGGTGGTTGGCTGGTGGTCTATTTTTGTTGGGGTTGGTGGATCTATTGTTGTTGGCTGGCGGTGGTGGTTGTGGTTGGCTTTTGGTGGTGGTGGATCAATCGATGTTGGGGTTCAGTCGTGTGTTTTGTGGCTGGGTAGTCTGTGTTGGTCGATCTGTGACCTGTGACCAAGTATCGACAATCTGTGACCAAATTTTTGTCAATCTGTGACCAAAATTTTGTCAATCTGTGACCAATTACTCAAATGTGACCTAAAATTTTAATAATCTGTGACCTCGAAATAATATGTGACCAATTAATTTAAAAATCTGTGACCTCGAAATAATTTGTGACCTACAAATTTTTTGATATGTGACCTCGAAATAATTTGCGTTCAAAAAATTTGACGATATGTGACCAGTAAATAAATCTGTAACTTAAAATTATGAATATGTGACCATTAATCACAAAATGTGACTTTATTATCTTTATTTAATAAATATTTTTAATTAATTAAATAAATACCTGATTTTTGAATTTTTAAACTATTTACCTTATTTTTGAATTGAGGTAAAGAAAACACCTTAAATATGATTTTTTCCCTTATATATAGGGAGGAAAATGGACAACAATAGGTTTAGTAGACTGGATCCAAGTCCAAGAAGAGTTGCTTGATTTGATCGGCCCAATCCAATTAACATTGTCAATGTTATTGTCATCTAACGTGAGACATCTTCCACCACATGCATGCCACATAATTTAAAGATATAACAAGAAGATCAAAGAAATGCCAAAAAAAAAATATATATATTCATAAAGGTGGCACATTCCAAACATGGCCAAAACATTCCAAATATGCAATCTGAAGGCTTCCGGAGTTGTTTGTGCTGAGAAAGTCGAAACAACGACACTCCACTGATGAAGTTTTATCAATTTAGTTTATCTTATCTTATTCTTGAAGTTTTTGTATATGTTATGTCAAACATCTCTTGAAGGTTGTTTGGACAACTATCACAATATCGAATCTCTCTCAATTGTACGGTTATTATTATTATTATGACTCTTTATATCATGCTAAGTTTTGGTATTGGTATCCGTTTCACGGACCAAGCAGTCTATGTCTGTTAGACGCTATGTTTTGAAGTATTCATTTCCATATTTCTTTAATTATCATTTGTTACCGGGTTATATTATTTTGTGAATGCTATTTATTTAGTAGTCTCTGCACTACTAAGTGATTTTCTATTGCTATATGTAAGGGTGTCCAAAAGTCCCGAACCGAATCGGGCCGAACCGAACCCGAACCGAACCGAACGGTTCTTCGTAAATTAAAAACCCGAACGGGTACCCGAATCGAGAACCGATAGATTTGGGTCGGGTCTCGGGTCTAAACCAAAAATCGAAAAAGAACCGAAACTAAATAAATTTTTTTATTTTTTTATATTGAATTAATTAAATTATTTTATTTTTTCTAAATAAATTAACAAATTAATTAAATAAATCAAATTATTTTATATTTTTAATTTTAAAGCCCAAAACCAAATCATTTTTAAAGCATTAGCCCATTTTAACAACCCAAACCCTACAAAAAAGGTTGGTAATAAATATATATTATATTTTTTTATTAAAACTTATTAGTTGAATAATTTTTCTTTTATTTGTGTTTGTTAATTGTGCATTTTCAATTATACTTGTAGAGTTTCTTAACATGACAAGTCAAACAATTGATGATTAAATCAAATAGTTGGTAAGTATTACCAGTACTTAAAAATATTTTATTTTTATAACTTTTAATTTATATTTCATTTTCTTTATGTAGGTAGATTGCTTGAAGCAAATGAATTTACCTTTTGTAGTGTTGCTGTAATATTTATATTTAGTTTTTGATATTTGTAAGCGTTAAATTAATCTTATTGGACGACTAGTTATTTATATGTTTTTAAATTGGACTACGTTAATTTGTAAAAGTTACGAATGAAATATCATTAGTTGTATTTATATAGTGTTGTTGTAAATATTAAAAAAATTAATTATGGTACGGAACCGAACAGAACCGAACCCGAACGGTTCCATAATTATATTTGGACCCGATGAGTCCATTTATTAAATACCCGAAAATTTTGGGTCGGTTCGGGTCTCTTCATAATCGAATCGAATCGAACCGAACCGACCCACAGACAGCCCTAGCTATATGGGTAAGTTGTTTATTCATCTTATATATCAGGCCGAATTAATGATATTTTTTAATGTTACGTTATCATGTTTCATAGTACGAATATTTCTATTGACATGTTAATAATTATTATTTTGCCCTTATTTGGTACAGTTAAAAATTGATAAAATAATAATTTTAAGCCAAGAATCAAATTGAACAATATATTTTATAAATTTTATCAAAATTTAGTAAAAATCCCTTTTTTTAGGAAAATCAAACAGGGGCTGAAAAACACGCAAAATACGAGTGGTATTAATTTATCCATGAGTCTGTATTGGATCATGTACTAGTGATCGAACATGGGAGCTGCTGGGCTCTTGTTGTCACGGAAAATAAGAAGGATATTCACGAAAATGAAACTCCCCCCCGCCCCACAAGAGACAAAAGTTAGTTTCGAGTCCCACTTGTTGCACACTGTAAAACAAAGCGAAAGATTGTACTTAACCATGAATACTCAAAACAAGGGCTCACTCGGACGTTCATAGCATTGGGGTACCCCCGACGTTCGGCTCCAGATCTTTCTGATGAAGCTCCAAACTTCCACTACAAAGAAAAACATGTCCTTCCTGTCCTTGACCTGTCTGAGACTTTACATCATGGACTTCCACCCCTTCTCTGGCCATGAGGACATGTTATACTAACCATCGACGCTCTCATCGTACATGGAGGTTATATTGTCCTTCCTGTCCTTGACCTGTCTGAGTCTTGAATGTCTGGACAAACAATTTTTAAAAAAGCTCCCCGATCTGCCGAAACGGATATGCGACCATCATTTGACCCCATTCATTGGGCATCACTTCGGTGGGGGAACGGCCGGTCATGAGATTTTAGGTACCCTGGTGACATTTTAAAATAGTGTCCATTTCAAGTAATTAAAAAATATATAATAAGAAATCAATTGTTGGGAATTTATTTAATCATGCACAGATGAAAATAAAACAATTTCAATTCTCACCAAGGATCTGCTTTGTGTTTAGATAAAAACTGTGATGAGAATTATATCTTTGATGAATTTTACAGACTCCTTTGCTGATTCTCAAAGACGAACAATTACGAACTGAAATACATAGTTGTCCAATTGTCCAACCTCCAATAGAAATCCACACAGAGAATAAGAATGAGAACTAGAGTTTTTACTTTTCTTGTGATAGCAAGAATAATTATTTTCTCTCTCCTCATTTTTCTAAACCCTTGCAACCTATTAATACAAGTCAAAACGGTTTTGGCCTATCGCTTAACTTAATCTGATCCAATATTTAATTAATCCAATTAATTAATTCGGGCATATTAACAAGCAACTCAATTAATTATCCAACACTTGTCAATTAATTAATTGGTAAATATCATTCTTCTAGTTCTCATTTTGTGTGTGACCCATTAGGTTCTCAATCATGATGCCTAATGATGTGAATTATTATTTTGATCTAATCAAAATCGATAAATTAAAACACTCATTTTAATTGATCACCAATTCACATATGTCGTCCTAAATTGACATCTAGTAATGTATCAATGCAATACATGTAACAGAAAATGTCACGTGATGTGACAAAATCAAATTCGTTCGTTTACCGTGAAACTATAATCATTTCATCAATATGATCTAATCAATTACGAGATATGGATATGCATCAATCTTAATTATCGATCATATCTTTTATCCCACTGTTAAGTCAATGTAAGTCGAAAACTCATTTTCGACTTATGAGTTTATATTGGCCAAGGATTTCATTATCAACTTAACTAAATGAAATGTAGATCATAATCTCTTACTATCTAGGAGTGACGAATCCTCTATTGATCATTCACAACTTTTATATGATTCTTGACATACTCGAATGATGTCGTATTAGCGACCCTTGGCAGAGCAACATCCAACATCATTAAAGTATGACCGTCTTCATATAAGGCACTGATAAGTGTATTTTATACACTTATTCGGGGTCCAAAATAATAATATTTGATAGTTCTTTTGACAAAATATATCCAAAATTGTTATATTTTATATTATATATGTAAAACTCAATGGTTGGACGAGGAATGGAAAGAAAGAAGTGAAAAATGACAAAATTCAAAGTTTGAGGATCAAATTGCAAATTCAATAGTTGATTTGGACCACAAGATGATACTTTAAAGATTGCTGAGAGACAATTGGATTGAATTAGAATTCAAAAAGGAATGGAATATGGTTAAAATCAATTTCCAATCGCACAAATTATATTTCAAATTTTTAGTCGAGGATTAGGAACCATTGTTGGCATAATAAACTTCCGAATTAGGAAAACTCTATTTCAAGAAACGTTGTAACCGTTTGACTTATCTTTCCAAAGCACTTTGAATTTCATCAATCGGATATCAGGATACAAAGTTATGGTCAATACTGAATGCAGTGCAGAGACAAAAAAATCCACGCGCGAAGATAACTTTCCTTATTCGATTGAAACTCTTTTGGAAGTCAATTTAGACGTGATTTTCAACAAATTTTCAACTCCTACAAATACGTAACAGCAGAATACATATGGAGAACGCTCATGTACATATTATACTCCATTATTCATCAATTATTATTATCAAATGAGGAGAATTCATATTTTTTGTGAGAGAATAGAAGAAAATTTGCAAGAATTTAATCAAATGAAGATTCAAACCTAATTTTTAGGCAAAGAAGAGAAGGCGCAAGTGGAGATTCATCAAGAAACCATTAAAGAGATTCAAGATTTCAAGATTTATCTTCATCTTCTCAATTTATTAAAAATTCGGGTTATGTCTTTTCACTTAAATATGATTTCTTGTAATTTAAATATGTTAGGCTAATTTTATATATTGTTAGGATGAGATGAACCCTTGTTATGATATTTTTAGTTTTTAATTAATTATTTTGACTTTAATTTGATTTGATTTGTGTATGTTTATTATTGTTTTATTATTCTTTTCAATTGTTTGATCATCAATTGAATTGTTAGTGGATTTTATTGTTATCGAGAGAGATAATAGGGTTTAAGCACATTATAATAAGCATTGTAAGGTTCGATAGATGATAGAGATATATCTCTATGCTTTATATGATTTCAATAGGTGTTCTAGTACTTGTTAATGCATTTATCATATTTGCATCTTTCATTGAGAGATAGAAATGTCACATGAGGGAAATAGATTTGATCGCTATCGAGAGAGATACTTTCAATTAAATTAGAAATATTAACTAAAATAAATGATTTTGAATTGTCAATTTAATTGTTACACTAAAAATGGAATAATAAGGGGGATTCGTCATCTTA
Organism: Fraxinus americana; assembly: GCA_035079005.1. NCBI lineage: Eukaryota > Viridiplantae > Streptophyta > Magnoliopsida > Lamiales > Oleaceae > Fraxinus > Fraxinus americana. Next base: position 27,284 of record JAVHZT010000222.1, on the reverse strand, counting down.
GCAATGCATCTCACATATTTGTAAAACACATTTACTTATTTTCATTAGTTTAATTGATAATTTAGGGATTAGTATAGAAAACTCAAAATCTATTTGCTATTCGATTAAGGTTACTATTAATTTGAACTCGATTGAATATTTAGTTCTCGTGGGTTCGATACTTTACACACTACTATATTACTTGTTCACGATCCCGTTCACTTTCGGAAATCAAACAACCAAGTTTTTGTATGATGACCTCAAGTCAAAGAACCAATTCCACTACCGAACATTAGAGATTAATCACTGACACTTGGATAGTTATCCATATGGAATATCTCAGCGGGTCTCCAATGTTTTGTTTTATGACAAAATATCCACGTGTTCATTCAAGTGTCGTCACATTTTAGCTTGTAAGATTAGTTATTTATTTCACAAGTAAGAAATGACACACGTGATGGTCTATCCGTAATAACGATATAAGTATCTCGTTATTACATACGATCACTGGCGATTTAAAATTCAGTCATATGTAATTTGTATCTCACAATCATAACTCCTTGTAATTAACAAATCACCAAAACTTGAATTTACGGATTCTATTATTTAATTTATTACAATATTAATTCAATTAAATAATAGATCTTGCCACAAATATGTATCGATTATATATATATTAAAAGTATTTATGTCCAAAATTGATTGAATCTAGAGCATAACATTTACATCAATAATATTATTTCATTGCAAAAATATGATATTTAAATATTTTTTCAAAATTTTTACTTATCATGAATAAGAAAAGTATAAATAAAGCTCAAAAGCACCTCTCGAATTTCATCAAAATTAGTATGTCATCAACAAAGAACCATCCAAGCCACTAACATTTTCTGCAATTCCATATAAGCAAATATTGAAATAAAAAAATAACAATTACCACGTGTAAACTTTGAAATACAACAAATCATGTACAAATATTTCTTTTCACATTTTTAGAAGCAAACTCACTAATTAAACTTTCGTAATTAATATGTTCTAGAAAATCTTGTTCGATAGATATCAGAGTTAGTCCATTCAATCGTTCTTGTAACATGGTTAAAAAAAAAAAAAAAAAAAAAATTAGAAGATAGCACCTGATTAAAGAATAAATTGGCAAAATCTTTATAAGCAATTTAAGGATCTTGATTCTTCAAAAACCTGTGTACCACCAATCAAACGAAATATGTAGAAGAATTAGGAATAAGAAATGTACATGTATAAATTTGAATTTAAAAGCAATCTCTCAGCTTCCCAAGCGTCTAGGAAGTGCTAGATACAGCCTCAATAAAACTTAATCAATTAATGTCCCACAGAAATGTATAATTGCTAAATTACCAGAATTCATCAAAGGCTTTTTCTAGCTTATCGAGATGTATATATCAAACTTAAAAAGAATACAATTTTTCATTACCTTAAGGCTTAAACGGGCAATAAATAGATCCAATGCCATAAAGTTTTGATAATTAAACAAAATCCCAAATTTTCCAAAATCAAGAAAATATATTTAAGGCAGATATGCCATAAAGCAGTGATAATTTAAAAAAAAATCCCAAAAATTCCGGAATTTAGAAAATATATTTAATGCACACACTTTATCCTCTTTTCCATTTTCTCTCACATTATTCAAGGCAGGATATACTATTTAAGAAAATTACATTCGAGGAAATTATAATTAGTCAGTCACATCATTCTTAGTTTTAGTATCTTATGCATAATAATAAAAATTTTATATTTTGAAATTAACATATATTTAAAATATATAATCATACATAAATATACAACAATAACAAATTTTGAGGGCCTGTGCGGTCATTCAACTCGTGCACCTTCAAGGTCGTCTCTGAGTGGGGGACTCTCAATATTTCCCGAAAAATGGGTGCAGAGGCTGCCTTGGCCTTTGTTTCATTGATCACTCATATAACGCCACACACTTCTTTGACAGGTTATCTGCGAGGTTAGCAATGCTGGGGACATGCAATCGAACACTGTCTGAAACGGGGAAGCACTATCAAATAGATCCTAGATGAGTCTTGTAAAGTCAGCTTTGAACAAGCGAACTACTATAGGAAAACTTCTTCTTGTTGAACTTTATATATTTATATAGAAGAAATTTAAGAGGTACTTAAAAATTAAAATATAATAGGTAGTAGTTTCCATGTAGAAACTGCGTCAGTTCTTCAAATTATTTAACTTTTACTTGTCTTCTAGGTTAAATACTCAATTGGTTTCTTAAAATATACAGATAAGTATATTTTCTCACTTATCTAGGTCAATAAATGAGATTAATTATTGTAGATTTTGATGAATTATGACTTAATTATGTGTGTATTTTATTTGTTAGGTAAAATTAATTAAGGATGTTATGTAGTGTTATCTTTCTTAGGAACTTGGTTCTGTTGAATGATTTCCAGATTATCATTGATAAATGAGCTCTTCCTTGCCTGTTTAACTTGTTGACACAAAATTACAAGAACGATGTCAAGGAGAACACTTGTTAGATCATTTCATTTATCATTTGATGGACTAAGGATCATATTCATGATATTCATGTGTGCAAGTTAAAGTTACTATGAAATTGTTTTACCCTTTGTGGTATTACTCTATGCATTCATAATTAATGCATTGAAATAAATAAGCCATTTTATTTTTTCAATTGGAGAAGAGAGTTGGGGAATGGTGTTAGAGTAAAGACATTTTTAGTTTTCACCAATCAATTATAGTTTTGAACTGTTCGAAGTCAAGCATGCATTTCACTTAGAGAAATGCTATTCATCCACACTGGGGATGCATCCCCAGTTTATGTGGCATTAATGTGTCATTAAATGATAGGTGAAATTAAATAAGTCATTTAATTTCACCTATCATTTAACCAATCATTTACATCCACATAGACTCGGGATGAATAGCATTTTTCTTTCACTTATCTATTTTAGTTTCATAAATTTTGAAGTTTGAAATAATGTATTGCTAATTAATATATACCTAGTGACGTGTGGTTCATATTGTAAAATTAAACAGGGTGAGTCAGGGTCGGGGCAACCTCTCCCCTCTCCCCTGCCCCCTACCCCGTAACCCCTCCCATTTCCTGTTTAAGGCGGGGCAAGGCTCTTGCCATGTTTATTGTCTGTTTAATTTTTTTAAAATTCAATTTTTAATAATTCATTTTATTACCCCATTCATTAAAGTGGGACAATAATATATTTATTATTTTTAAAATTTTTATTTTTATTTTTAAAAGTTAAATTATTCAAATATATTTGGTAGACTAAGACTTTTATTGTTTGTTATATTCCTTAAATAATCTTAGTTGTCATCTTCTACTAGAAGTTATGAAATTTCATGGAATTTTCCATTTATAGTATTGAATTCCTTTTAAAAACAAAAAAAAAATTTAAACGGGGTGGGGCGGGGGTTGGGTGGGACCCTTGTTATCCGTACTCACCCAGGGGTGAAGTCCTCCTACCCGATTGAGGGGGTAATTCCCGCGAATATCGAATTTGACGTGTTTTTTTGTCATTCCTAATTAAATTGAGTGGATAAACTTACGTGATAGGAAATCCAATAAATAATTATGTAGTCTAAAGTTGAAGAGAAGTCCAAAATTGAATTGAAAATTCATTTCCTCCTTATTTTCTTCTTCTTCCATAAATTAATGAAATAAGTTTGAATAAACAAATTTACTTTATTAACAGATATCAATAATTTACTAAACTTTCAAGTTATGTTTCCAATTAGATCGTATAAGAAATATAATTAAAAATTATAATAAAATAAATGGTATTATGATGGATTAAAATGTATATTATACATCAAATAGTATTAAATAATTATAAAAGAAAATCTTGTTCATTACTATTTAATCGTCTCTAATACTGTATATCAAACATAACTTAAGTTACATAAACTTTCTATCAGAGATAAATTTGTTATTCCATTTCACTCTCTCTTTTCTATCAATAAAGTATTTTAGAAACTTTAGTTAATTTTTGCCTCAAATTGAGCTTTCATACACTATTGCAACTAATATGATGTAAGAGCTGGAGCACAAGTTTTCTTATAATACATAAATAACTATCATAATTTGTGAAATCTATGAAGGAATAATTTGCACCATTGTCCTCATCATATTGCCTTAATAGCAAGTTGATCCTTAACTTTTTTTAAAAAAAATGAGTTTTTATTATAGTTACACAATCAAGCTTCAGTTACAAGTCCCTCAAAATCTTCACTGACTTATCACTATGATCGCATGTCAAAAGCTTCAGTTACAAGCCTCAATGGTCCAATCGTGAAGCAATGTTCATACAATTAGATATATAAAGACTACATGACAAATTAACGAAAAATTGAGGATTTGAGCTCTTATTTTTGCAACAACCAATCGAAGATTTAGATAAATCGCAATTCATCACTATCTTGCCTGTTTCCAATTAATGTTTGGGTAGTTGACCTTTATCTGAACGAGGAAGATGGTCCCCATTATCATGTGGACAAGGGCTTTTAGCTAATTCATGTTTTAGTTTCTAACAAATATTCCAATAATTTATCATGAAGAAGAGGATAACATGAAATTGGACTAACGTGCAATGATACCAAGAACTAAATTTCTAGATTATCGAACAGAGAAGAAATTTATTGGAAATAAAAGGTTCGTTCTTACTCGTAAATTGTAATAAGAGGACTACATAAACACTAAGGGTCAATTCTATAGGTCTTTTGAGAAGTCAAACTGAGTTTATTTTTTGACTTATTATTTATTTTGTAAAAAAAAATTTATTTGCAAGATATTTTAGAGAAAGTTAGTTCAAAATGCGACTTTCTCTAAAAACTCTTTTGGAAGAGAAGCCTTTTTTAAAAATTAATTTTAAAACACTAATTAAGGTGAAAGCTCTTCTACGAAAAGTAGAAATAAAAATAAAAGCCTTGCCAAATAAATTTTAAGTACTTTCACACGATGTCAGAAAGAATAATATATATTGATTGAAGAATATGATTAGCTAGATGGTGGACTATGAGGGAAGGGTCTGTTGTGAGTGAGATTGAGAACTATTTCTGAAATATCTTTGAAAGCACTAGTTCATTATTTCTCTTTTTCCAATTTTTTTCTAAATTATTATCTTGATGTGAAATAAATAAGTATAATGATTATTAATAATTTTTATAAAAACTAAAATTAAGCTCATAGCAACATTTCTCAAATACTTTGCCCCAATTTTTATTAAATACAAATTTATACATGTACAATATTAGATTTTACAAACATTTATTTTAAATTGTTTAGTTAAAAAAAAAAAAGCAAAATTCAAATGCTAATTTTTTATTTTTTATTTTTGCCAGTGGCCTTTGAATCCTTTAATTAAATTCAACGACAACTAATGGTGGTGGATCATATTCATTGACATATTTTTAAATAGAAAAATTCTCTTTGAACGTTAAAAAAAACTGACGACCATCCCTTGGAACAGGCTCCTGTCATCGAGACTGTCCAAGAGGCTTAACTCTTTCTAGGAAAATGCTACTTGTACATTAGGGAGTACACCCTTATGTACACCACAATGTACTTGTAGCACCTCCCCTCTTTCTATTCCTCTTGTTGACAAGATACTCTTTAGCATGAACAGTGTCCAAAAAAGTTGTAAGAAGTCCAAACAAAGAGCAAATAAAGCAACAAAACAATAATGAAGCACATATTCCAAGTTCAATTTAAACAGGACACTACAACAATTAGCTACGCATTCGAAAAGAGTAATGCTATTTAGTCCACTGGGATTACAATCTCAATCTAGATGGCGTTAATGTGACATTAAATGATAGGTGAAATTAAATGAGTCATTTAATTTCACATTTCACTTAACCTTTCATTTAGAGTCACATAGACTGAGATTACAACCACACTGAGGATGAATAGCATTATTCATTCGAAAATTCAAACTATGTACGTGCTTCTATTATAAGGACATGTTCGGTAGAGATTAAAATCGGATTAAAATTGAAAAATTAACCTTTATTGTTGACTTTTATTAGACGATTGAGACTCAATAACAATTATATTTTCAATTTTAATTGGATTTTGATCACTTCCAAACATGCTCTAAATGTATATCATTACCCACGTGTGTGTGTGTGTGTGTGTTAAATATATGGAGTCTGTTTGAGCTTTATTTTTTATCTAAAATACATTTTGAAATAGTATTTTAATAAAAAAATGTGGTTAAATTTTTTTAAAAATTTATGTGTAATATTATTTCTTTGAAGAAGAGAGAAAAACATGTATTTTGAAAATGATGGAAACCGAATAAGGACAAAATATGGTTATGTTCTCTTGAGATAACATGCATGCATTTAAACTCGGATGTAGCAACGTATCGATATTTGAATTCAATAGAATAATGATATTCAGTATCATTGATATCAAACACTTGTCTAGATGACAACCACGTGATATTAATAATAGGTTTTAAATATAATATCATGCAATTTATTTAATTGAACCTATCAAATATGATCTCCTAGATATTATTCAATTCTATATGCAAAATACAAAATGAAAACGTTAATGTAACTGAAATCCTCAAGAATCAAGAAGACCCATCATTCGTCTTCATCTTGGAATATGGAACGACTATTAGGTTCTGACTCAAAGGTGATCTAATCGATTGAACTAAAAACTTCATTCCCTCTTATTTGAACACTAGTTGAGGCCCATGCATTTATTTTTGAGGTTATGTTAGCGTATATATAATAGATGAAATTAGGAAAATTAACTTTATTGAACAAAGTAAATTTACATATGATATATCATGTAATAATTTGTTGATGATTAAATCTTGAAATGTTATATTCAATGTAGAAAAATATTTACAAATAGTCCATGTAATAAAGATTTAGCACTAAGGAACTGAAAGAAAATTATTTTAATATAAAGATACAATAATATAGTTTATAGGAACAGACATTTAAACACCAACACAATAATGCTTCCAAGTTCAACTCAAAAGATGGGAAGACTTATTTCTAATTCTAAACATTATTAATAATAAAGGTGAAGATGTTGATAAGTGACAAATAAAAACAGCTAACTGAGCCAAAATTTTTAAAGACGAAATTATGAAATCTTTACGGTACAAAAAAAAAAGAAGCAAAGAATCATACTTTGTCCGTCCGAGCATGCTTCAAGAATATTCAGCGTTGAAGCAGATCATTCAGTTGTTAAGTTGCTTGGGTGCATGGCCAGAACACATAACGAGTTAGTTACAGTCTTTCGAGTTACCCAATCCGAACTGCGAAGATACTCATGAATGGTTTGCAACAAGAGTTCCAAACTTTGTGGTGTAATTACTCATACCTGCACAATCCAATAAATTTTTTTTTAAAAAAAATGTAATAGCTTTTCAAAAGGGTTGGAATATAAGAGAATGGACAGCAGGAGTAAAATCAAGAATTTTTCTAAGACTTATAACAACTGTTTAAAACAGTTTCACTACAACTGTTTATATCGCCGAAAAGTGTACATATTACACAATAAATTGAGTACACATCCAAATGCAACTAATGGTACGCTTAATTTTTTGTATGTTTCCACAGAACAAGTATGTTCAGTACTAATTCAAGGTAAGTAAGTTCAAGTCTTAAAATAGTTACACGAAAAGTTAATTCCATTAACTAAAACACATTTTTAATCATCTCAATGATGCTCATCTCCTGCAACTGTTGAAGAATGTGGCGAGCAACAGATCCACAGCTTTTGCCAAAATGAGGTGGGCGGCGTCCATTTCTGTTGCTCCCACCGTAAATTCTCTGGAAGGCACCCACACCAATACCCCCCCCCCCCCTTCAAATATATTTTCCTTGCCATGGAAGTTGCAATACATGATAGAAGATGCAAGATAAAAATTTGGCACAACAATAATACTGTCAGATATATGCCACCAAGAGATTATCATATAGAATAATAAATCATCCTCGTTGGAATATGAAATCCCAGTAATAAGATAATCTCTAAGCTTTGAATTAACTTTGAAGGATTCCAATTATTAGAAAATTAATTTACTTGATCTGTAAAGGCATCCAGAGTAAAAATAATCATTCCAGTGCAACATTGTATGGATCATATGGAGCCAATTCTTTGAGTACACCTGTTTTCACAATATCAGTCCACTCGGGAAGCTCTATCTGTTTAGGAAAAATGATTAAACAATTAAATAATAGAGAAGAAATAAAGCCACAATTACTTTTTGTTGTTTTGAGAGTTCTGATCTTGTCCCTGTTTTCAGTTAGGGAGAACGGGTGTCCTAAAAGGGGCAAAAGATACATCATAACCAAATGAAAATTTTACAACTTACTTGTTCTGTTCTTCATATATATTGTTTTCGGCATTTCAGAAGCTTATAACAATCAAAGCTAAAAAAAAAAGATTTATTGCTCCAAAGCTGGAGCCTATCTAATTCATTTTTGTTCAGATTTTCAATATGAGTGTCATTTTGCCTATGCTCAAGTCCATCTTTTAAATATGGACAAGCCACGGACACACAGCCAATTGTTATCCATCCTCTAGAAAATAACCAAATTCACAGAATACATTGATAATATAGGCTACAGTACGCCACATTATAGCCATCAAAAACTGGCGACCATAAGTTGTTTCATCAGTATAACCAACAAACCCGAAGTAACATTATTAGAGAACCAATCTTTTGTTGTTCCTCCTTAGCTCAATCAAACAAAATTATAACACAGAGGCCTTTGTAATAATACCAAGAAAGATCTTTTTGGATGCATTTTGGGATGCCAATACCGGAAACAAAATAGGCTCCTCTACAGCCCTGTCCACTGTATACACTTTCTCTAAGATGCAGAAGGCCATTTCCAGATGCTATGCTGGTGGCCATTGCTTCTGCTAAACAAAAGTGTAATTCCATAATTAATAAGAGGCAATTGACTAAGTAAACGTTCTCATGAATAACTATCTAAGTTATATTATCAATATAACTCCACAATGTTTTGTATACCATGCTTTTGCATCATTAAGAGAAACTTAATAATGACTTTGGAGGATGGTTGAATTATGACCTGATGCTTCCCTTGCTTCTCTGCATTGTACATGCTCTTAAAAGCATTATTGAAGACACTAACTCTTACCATTTTTGCTTAAAGATCAGGCTCCAATATGATTAAGAACAAGGTATTAGATATCCTCATTCTGATTAACTTAATTTAGAAACAAATCCTCAATGACAATGCAATGAAATATTAACAGAATATAAACAAATGCACCAGGTTTTGGAAAGTATTAGACGATCTTCCACCCCATAGATCCTAATATATATCTTTCCCTGTTTGCTAGCTCCAAAATAAACTATTTGTCCAACCAAATACACAGTGCAAGAAGAAATCTCATCATTGTTTTCTATGGAACTGTGAAAGTAATATTTGTTGTAAATAAGACAATTGATAAAAAGACATACGAAATCAAGTTAGGCTAGGTTGAATGTAAAAATAAGAAATGTAAAAGGACTATTGGAAGTTATCAAACCTTCTACAGAATTGGCCATAAATACTTTATTCTCCACAAGTATGATTATTCACAAGTGTAAGAGTCAATGAGGATGGACGAAGTATTCATTGAAGCAAATATCTGTGGCAATCTTTCGTCTATAAAAATTCATTCTGTCTGCAGAAATTGATCCTATTGGGTAACCTCGAACGTAGCATTCTATGTATTTAAGTAAAAATATTCCACAATTTGTCCTATGGGAAAGATAAGTGGAAATGAAATGTAATTAGTATGTTGAATGTATAATTATGGTAAATAAAAAATGAAACGGTATAGTACATAACGAATAATTTAAATACGTACCAGTTATTTGCTGAAGGTTTATATGGTATGATTTCTAACTTTATTTCTCTACTTGTATTTTCCTTGAGGAAGCATCTGTTGACTGCGAATTTCGGATGCATTAATAGGTGCATAGTTATAGTGTATGTTGGTTTTGCATGTGCTTGAATTTCCTATGGTGTATGAACGGTGTTGCTGCAGTCATATATGTATACTTTCAATTCGTCAATGTTCACACAATACAAATTCCATGTGTTTTCTGGATACAAACATGGAATTAATAGGTACTTGCATTTCATCCATGGACGACCATTTACTGGCAAATTACCATTTACGTAGTCTTGCAGAATATGGAAATTTGGTCCACTGCTTATGGTATTTGTGTCCAGATTTTGTATTTGTGTCATCATCTGGTGAGTACACTCGTTTTTATAGTTGAAATCTAGGATTGCATATTCTTCTGAAATGATTGTAGGACCGTCGTTTATGAATCGCCTCAACAAGTTGAACTCCAAATCAAGAATCTGATAAAATAAATAGATGTAAATAATGTGTATTACATGTGAAATTAGATTTATTATAGTAAATCAATTTTACTAACATCAGTAGTTATAGGTTGTGTGATGTCCATCATAGCTTCTATTATGCTCCTTCTGTACGTATTTTTAGATCCATCATCAAAAGATGCGCTGCAGAAAAAAAATTATTATTTAATTCGAGATGAATGAAATGAATTCAACAATATGTAAAAGAGTAAAGTAGAATTAGAGCAGTTACCCTGGTGGATTTTTTGTTATCCAATTTATAAGTTATTGATGGTATTGAAGACTGTGTTTTTTTCCCTTTTTCTATTTGTTGTCTTGCCTGTTGTGTAGTGTCTTCAGATGGTTGAGATGTCGATGTATGTTGTACAACAGGACTCGTATGGACAGTAGCATCTTGATGAAGAGAATTATGTCCAGGATGCATTCTAGATTGCATGATTTCATTGTAGGCTTGTTGTAATTTGTGATGTCGTTCAAACAATTCATCTAGGCTTTGAAGAATTGTTTCGTATTGGCGTTGTTGTGCACTTGATTGTTCTGTAATGGTTGTTTCTAAGTTGTTGTGTAAATGAGATATATGTGATATAATGGTTGTCCTCATGTTATTGTACAAATCAGACACATGTGATATAATTTGCTGCTTATATGTGTTTAGCATTTGCTCCATTTCTTCTCTTGTAATATAGTTAGAGCTAATATGAGTAGATGTTGAGGTATCTGGAGCGGGAGTATCATAAGTAGGTGGCATGGTATCATGTTGATGAATTTGTTGAGGGATATTGTTCAATTGTCCTGTGACAATCTCATGAAGTATGCTATGTTGGTTGTCTTCTGGCATTGAAAGAGTTGTATAGCAGATTGTTTCTAATTCTTCTCCCGTAGGTTGTAATATTATATTTGCTTGAATCTACACATGTAATAAAAATAAGTAAATAATTTGTCCTGATGTTTTTCAGAAATGTAAAAAGAAAGTATATGTATATTGTTATATGATAAGGAATTTAAGGACTACGTAGAATACCTTACGGGTCGACGAAATTGTTTAATTGTATTTTCTGTTAATATTTTATGCGGCCTCCATCTGTACATCCTTGGTGTGTGTATTGTTCTACTTTTAGGCTGTCCAAATTTTCGGCCAATTCGTGAAAATGCTTCATATATCCAGTACTTACATAGTTGGAAAAATATATTTAGATATATAAAGTTATCGGTGAATAAAATTATATGTAAAGTAGCAAATATAACAGAATAAAAGAAAAATACCTGGAATGCAAGTCGATATCCGTGTAACGCATATTTGGATTCGAGTTGTTCATTTTGATGCATTCTCTGTATTCTTCCTACATGTGATGCCTATAATGACTTTAGTAGAACAACATATGCCTGACGACCCCATGGATATTCAAGGAAGGTATCAACGTTTTCAACCATAGATAAAGTTTTTTGGTCAATATATCTTCATGTAGGTTTTAAAATACATTCTACAAACATTACTAAACCGAGTTTGAATTTATCATCTTCGTTTTGACAAAGGCGGAATGCTTCAAATAGCATTGTCATTTTTATTCTGTTAATACCATTGAAATACTGATTCCTAAGCCGATTGCTTGTAAATTCAAGTTGTAAAGGTAGCTCATGACATGGTAATCCTATTACAAGGTAAAACTCAAGCATACTAAAGCAGGCTAATTAGTCATCTAATTTTACCCATATTTCATTATTTTTACCACAATTCACAAGTCGCATTATAAACTCATGAACCAGTTTACCACTAAACTGTTCTTCTTCTTCAGATCTATAAAAAATACTGCATATAAATGTATGAAAGTTACTACCCATTAAATTTGCCTGTTGTTCTTCATTGATGAGCTCAAAAAAATTCCTAAGATACTGATGATTGGGATATTGAGTAATGCCAGCAGAATACCATTTGTTTGGAGGAAGGATATATTCCAAAGACATCTGTACAGAAGTAGGGACATCACTATATAAATATATTACGAAATTGTATAAGTCGTGGGAAGAAAAGGTAGAGAAAGGGAAGGAAAAGTGAACTAAATAAAAAAATAAGTCTGCGTACCTGTGGTGTATCATTTAATTAAAATATTAAATTTTTTGGGAAAGAGATATTAGACAAGAATGTTCAACTAAAAATGTTAAACGTTGATTAAGATAAAAGAAGTTAAAAAATTAATTATTTTATACGTTAAATCATTAATCCATGTGAAATTGAAGCCCCACACAATTAATAAATAATAACTTAAATTTCAAAACATTTTGAGCCAAAAACTTATTGTCAAAAAACTTTCTGTCAAAAAATCAAAATCAGAATAGTTTTTAGGAAATAAGAAAATAAAATTAAACGAAGAAGAATTGAAGTTATAAAATGGATGAATGCGAATAAAATGAACACACCTTTTTTTCTAGCAGAAAGTTGATTCTAGCAAAAAGTTGAGCAAAAAGTTGAAAGTTGAGTGTAGAAGGAGATAGTTTTCTTCGTATTTTCTATTTGGAAAGATGAAGGTAGTAAATTACAGTGGTTGGGTTTGGTAATTATCGTGTAGAATGGTAGGTGGGTTGGGTTTGGTAATTATCATGTAGAATGGTTAGTGAGGAGTGGTTGGGTAGGTGTAATTAATATTATTATATGATATGATTATTATTTTTCAGTTTTTATTGAGAAGATTATGCAATCTTAAATTAATTACATAACGTTAATGTTAAGTGTGTTTGTAATTTTAAATGGGAAAAAAAAGATGTGAATGTTAGGAATAGTATGTAATTTAAAATACGGTAAATACACTCGGTAATTATTAAAGTATAGGGATTATATAAATTTTCGTAATCTTAAGTAAATTCTAATTTTAAAATTGCAAGTAAAAGTAATATAATTGCTGAAAAAAAAATTAATTTTTCCTCGTGCGCGCACTGGGAGACGGGGAGATATCTCAAGTGAATTTTAATTTTTAAATTGCAAGTAAAAGTAATATAATTGTCGTAAAAAAAAACTATTTTGTCCCCGTGCGCACACAAGGAGAGAACATCTTCCTGTGCACACACGGGGAGATGATGTCTCCTCGCGTGCACGGGAAGACAAGTCTCCGTGCACCACGGAGACTTTACTCCGTGATGCATGGAGATGTTAATTTTTTTTTTTTTTTGTTTATTGCAACTAAGTCGTCGAAGTAATTGCACGTAAAGTTCGTAAACAATTACTTTTAACCTTTGAGTCCTTATATTTTGACTTCTTCATCAATTTCATCGTTAAAATATTGGAATTCTAGGTCCTTAATCTTTGAAGATTTGTACAATTCGATTCGCGAAGTCGCGTTTTTGTGCAATTGTGGTCCTTTTTGGTATTTCGACCATAATTTTTTATACGATTATGCCATGACCTCAATTGGGAAATATCTATTTGGGGCACACATCGTGGCCACAAGCTGAGACGTGGGTGAGACTGGGAGTCATTATTAACCTATGATTATTTATATATTTGCAAATATTATACGATTATTATTGGTTATATATATAATTTAATGTAAATTAAAAAGTTCAGTATGTGTATTAAAATTTGAATAGTTTTACAACATAGATTTGTAAAATGATATATTACTTATTAATTCGATTAAAAATTCTTAATGTAAATTGGATGTAGCAATTGCATAGGAAATTTATCAGGATAAAGTATCATGTAAGTAAATTTCATTTGATTTAAGAAAGATAGGTGTGCGAGTAAATGGTAATATGTAAAACAAAAATTAAATTTTAGTAGTTTCAATAGGAGAAATTTAAATTTGATGACAATTTAAGAAATTTAATGTATTGTAGTTGCAAATTTGGTAGGTGCATTATGAATATTATTTAATATTTTTTTGAAACTTGATATATATATATATATATATATATATATCCTCGTACATGCACGGGGAGCTTGAAGCTCCCCGTGTGTGCACGGGCAATTGGTTTCTCCCCGTGCGCGCACGGGGAGATGGGTTGCTGCCTTGCGCGCACGGTGAGTTCCATTCTCCCCGTGCGCGCACCGGGAGATGACGTCTTCCTTTACGCGAATGGGGAGATTATGAATATTATTTAATGTTTTTTGGAATTTGATAAAAGGGAAAAAAAATTCTCCTCGGACGCGCACGGGGAGTTTGATGCTCCCCGTGTGTGCACGGGCAATTAGTTTCTCGCCGTGCGCGCAAGGGGAGATGGGTTGCTCCCCATGCGCGCACCGGGAGATGATGTCTTCCCGTACGCGAACGGGGAGACGGATGCTCCCCGTGTGCGCACGGGGAGATAGTGTCTCCCTGGGCTTGGACGGCATTCTGAATTACACCCACTCGACCGGAGCAGGAAAAACCGACCGACTCATTTAATATTTTATCTCGTCTAGTATGTGCTCCATGCAAGGATGAGAATGGTGGTGATCAGATTCTACCATCTCATAAGCAATGTGCAGCCACCCAGAATCAGAATGTTGGTGGTCAGATTCTACTACCTCATTAGCGATTTGCATCCAGCAACAATCAAATTGTTAGTGGCCAGCCTGTACTATCTCACCATCCATGTGCACCCGGTAAAAATTAGAATGTTTGTTATTCGATGCTACTACATTATTAGTTATGTGTAGTCGGCAAGAATCAGAATGTTCGTGATCAGATTCTACTACTTGACGAGAAATGTAAAGACATCAAAGTAAAAACGTTTATATACAACGGCAGCACATATAGAGATACAAAGAGGATAATGTTTCGTAGAATTTTCACATTCGCAAAAAACAAACCGTAGGACAACCTCTTTACCTAACAGTCTCAAAAGTAAGAACTTATTGTTAACTATACTAAAGTTCTGCATGAGAGTTCTATACACTGAGCGACAGACAAATCAAGTGAGGTTGTTTTGCTGCCTATTGCTACAAAAGGAAAGTAGATTTTATTCATTTTTTTGGAGCCTGAGGAGAGTGGTTTGCCACTACTTTCGGAATCTTTGTGAGCCTTATTTTGTGACTTCAATTCTGTTTGAAAAATATCATCTGATCGAAAGAGAGACCTTTTTGGATTTGTTCTGGTTCCTAGCTGGATTGTTTTGAATGTTTCAGTATTTAATGTATCTATCTTTTCTTTGCTGTCTGTGCCTTTGTTGTCTACATATTCTGCTGATTCAGTTGAAGTACTCAGAGTGAGTATATTAGTCACAGGATTTGGTTTACTGATTGCAATTGAAGGTTGGTCGTCGATCATTGTCGCTGAAGAGTCGAACGCAAAGATAATTTCGAAATGGCATTCAGAAGGGTTTTGCCGCTTTTGTGTCACTTTCAGATAAAAGAGTCAATCTGTTTCACTTTCAGTTTCCATAAAACTATTGATGTCTACATTTGGTTCCTGCGATAGGACAAATATGTTTGAATAGCAAATATTGAAGTGTGGAACAAATAATGTCTAGGCGTGTTAGAACTTAAATTTTACATTTTCGAAATGGGTCATTATGGCATTCCCAGTAGTTTGTAATAATGTTTCTGCGGCCTTTCCTATGATACTTGCATTTAACGATCCAGATTTGTCTTGTAAGTGTACAAAACAATTTGCTCTGAGAATGAATTTTTTCCGGAGCATATGTTATGTAACTTTTGAACTTTGTTCTAAGATTAGGTTAAATTTCAATATATGTTCAATACTGTAAATTACCTTGGGATGCCTTTTGCATGTTCACACTTACAAAATCGGCATTTGTGAACTTCTCCGAGGTCTGCGTTGGATAATCTGTTGTAGTTGTCACACGACATGTACCAAAGTTTTTGATTTTTTGAACTGATCTTCCAATGTGCTTTTATCTAAAAGAATTTTTTCTGTAAAAAAACAAAATATTAATTTCCCACTATAAGTTTAAAAAATAGTAATGATTTCTTTTAAAATGTAGAAATAAGACATATATATTTATTATATATATTGAATGAAATGGTTGAGAAAGTACTCCTAGAGAAACTTCTAGTAAGTCGGCAATTGGCGTCAATTTGTCATCAGATGGAGGTAATACTGTCGGTGGACTCATAGCAAGAAAAGGTTTATCTTTTGTAAGTTTGTCAAGTTCTTCTTTATTAGCTTGCACCCTGTACAAAATAAATATAAACGCACGTATAAAAACAATGATTATAATGCTTTTTATTTTTGTTATTAGTTGTTATATACATTTATTATAAGTACCAATCTTTGTAGTCTGCCGGTACGTCAGACTTGATGAAGAAGGTGATGTTGGCTTTGGTTGATAAAGTAATACCTACATAAGGGAAGAAAAAATTAAGCAGTATATTATTCTGTAATTTTGTAAACGGTACGAGAAAAATGAAAGATAAATATTTATACCGTTGTATGAAGAAACTTTTAGGTTAGTAACCCATATAACTGGTCTGTTGGCCAAGTTTGTTGTGACGGTAATACATTCATGGTTCACGAAACTGTCACATAGGGTTAACGTGACTGTTTGGAATTCTTTATCTATCAACATGACATCTTGAAGGGTAGCTTCTGCGCCAAACTGGGTTTAGATAATTTTCTTTTGTTTAACATCTATCGCCACACCTATAACATCTGGGAAAAAAAATGTTATGGTTTCATTTATTTTGTATATAATATACTGCAAAAACATATGTATAACTGTAGAATATTTGATAGTTTTTTTACTGATGTTGATGTCCTTATCCATGTGATGTTCTAGTTCATGAAATGGAGTAGGTTGATACTTTGAGAAAACGAAGTTCAAATTATGTTCATGCAGTTCTTCGATTTTTGTTTGTCCTGTTATCGTCCAGATTTTTGGATCAGAAGATGAGCTTTTAAAATGGCTTCAATTTTCTTTGACAGTTGCATTTGAAACGATGTATGTCTTCCCTAATTCAAGCTGGTCGTTAAGTGCAGTAATAATTGTATCATACAACGTTACTGTAATCTCATTACCCTGTTGAACAGAAAACTTCAAAGTTTTTGTAAAGTATACTTACATAGTAAAAATGAAACATTATTTAGATTACTATTTATATACCTCTAAATCCATGAGAAGAATAGTTTGGTATTTGGTAGTGGAATGACGAGCTGTCTTTGGGCATTGCTTTCCGGTGATGATCACTTTCACAGACCAGTTAGTCTCTAAAATTGCAATTTGTGGGATAAGTTTACAGTGTGCATCCATGTTGTTTGAGAGGTGTAATATATGGTTTTTGTTTGATTTTGTAATTTTGAAGTATAACAAAGTGGGGGTATTTATAGAAGTCTAAGAAATTAGTAGATATTTTTATTTGGATAAATAATTTATAAATTTTGGTGTATGAGTTTAAAAATTTTGTAAACGGTAAAGTTAAGAATTTCAAGTTTCAATGTAACGACGTGTCGGTGGAAAATATCTATTTTCAGAAGATGCGGTGTAATTGTTCTTTTCTGAATCTATTTTTAGTAGAAAACATGTTAATTATTTTTAGTAAATAAGAGATATTTTTTGGAGATAATAAAGTGCTGTGAAATCGATTATATATTTGTCGGTAAGAATACAATTTTATTTTTGTCATGCCTATTTATATTCTATAAAATTTCAATTACTGTAATTGTTAATAATCGTTAATTTTTCGCCGTTGTCAGTAAATATTTAAATACGAAATGTAAAGTTTAAAATCAACGGGGGACCAATTATTTGTAAATATTACGGAAAAACATAAGAAGCGCATATTACTAAATAGGACAGAGGAAAAAATGTAACTATCAAAATCAAATACTATATTTTTATTTTTATACTACAAAATATGGCAAACAGTTGAAACGCAAATCATAAAAAATGAATCCTCGAAGAAATGGGGAAAATAAACGTAAAGAAGTAAATAAATCTAGCATGGAACAATTATGAAATCGGTATATACCTTATATAATTGTTATGCGCTATCGAACATGTAATGTTCCTTTATTGTCAATAGGTGAACTGAAAAAAACAAAGAAAATAGACATAAGTAAGAAATTCGAAGTTAGCACTAAATGAAAGAGGAAGGTAACATAAAAAAACGTAACACAAATATGATGAACAATTAAAACGAAAATTATAATAAATGACTACATGCGGAAATGGAAGCAAAAAAACTTGAAGAAGTTAATAAATCTAGCATGCAATAGTTATGAGATCGATATACCAAACAAAAAAAGTATAAGAAATCCAGGTTAATACTAATAAATCAAAGAAGAAGGTAACATAAAAATAATCTATAACAATTCTAACAAAAAAAGAAACTGCATGTAGCACGGATAGCAGAGGAGGAAGAGATTTTTTTTCCTCTTGACGTTTAAAATTATGTTGGGGAAGGAGGAGGAAATATAGGTGTAAAAGAAGTAGAAGATATTTTTATTTTTGACCAATAAAAAAAGCAAGATGGATGAACAGCAAACAAATGGAATGAGATGAACAGTAACCGACACCAGGTGTGGATGTCAGATTATTGTTAACATTAAATAACATGGCCTTCATTTGGTTGATATGTTGAATTTTGAGTCAAATAAAAACGAAAGGAATTCAGATATGCGTAGACGTTTAATAATTTAGCATAATATATTTGTATTTTATGGATTGAATACAAGAATCAAGATAAGTTCGACAGTAACCGACACGAATTGGCTGAAAATGCAATAAGATAAACAGTAATTTATATGAGCTATACCTCGAAGATAATGCATACCTACAATTACAGCAAATTGCTCTACAAAAATAAGCTACACGTGGAAGATATTTGGATACAAAAACTAAAAAATAGAATAAAGAACAATTATACATCGAGATAAGTATAGAAAGAATAATTCTTCATCTATTTAAAAATAATTTTAAATCAAATAAAATTTTCTTACATAATACTTTATCGTAACAAATTCCCTATGCAATTGCTACATCCAATTTACCTTACGAAATTCTATTCAATTAATACGTAATATATCATTTTAGAATAAATCTATGTTGTAAAAGTATTCATTCAAATAACAATACAAACATTCAACTTTTTAATTTATATTAAATAAAATATATAACCAATAATAACCGTATAATATTTGCAAAAATATAAATATAATAATATCTCCTTATGAACCGTTGCATAAATATCTGCTCTATAAAATTCAAGCTTTGGCGGTGAAATTTGTCGACTTATTTAAAAGAAAAAAAATTCTACAACCGAGTTACTCGTACTTTGCCATTTTCTCTCTCGACCCTCGCGAGTTGTTTTTTCATTTCAAATTATTTTTAAATAGACGAAGAATTATTCTTTCTATACTTCTCTGAATGTTAGTTATGGCCGTGTAATGCATGGCCTTTGTTATTTTGAAGGTAATATTTGCGTTGAATATGAAGGATTAAAGGGAGATATAAGTAAAGTTAATAAAATGAGGTTAATTGAACAAAATAAATTTACATATGATTTCACCCATAGAATACAGTTATAAAACATTCAAAGAATACGAAGAAATTCTAAAAAACTTAAACGAGATTCATAGAGAATTTATCCTTCGAAATTGTTATGTAAAAAATAAAACAAAGAGAAAATATACATACATCCAGAAAAGTATGGAAAAAATAATTCTTTATCATTACAATCACCCTTTGTTGCATCTATTTGTTCGTCTAACGCAATCACATTTTGAATAGTATGCTTAAGTGCACCATCACCCACTACGTTGTTGTGATTGTCCTACTCTGTCAAGATGTTGGATAATCATACATAGTATGATACTATGTGACTACCATTACCAAGAACATAGAGGTTTTCACATGTGGTAGTATTGTTTGTGGTTAGTATCTTGCAAAAGTAATCCATTCTCTGATGGGAGTTTCCAACTCTACAGGAAGATGCGTATTTTTTTGTTCTTGCTGCACTTAACGCCAATGAAACATTAGTTTTAACCAATGTGCAATGATAATTAGACCCTGAAAGAAGAAATCAGAGTTTAATTAGATTAGTAAAAAAGATTTGATCACTATGACCCGAAAGGGAATAAACCACGTGATTTAGGCTTAATTGTATCCAAATTTTAGACATGTTAGGTGCCAAATGTAAGCATCAATGTTTCCAGTCAAGCTAGATAACCTTTCTGTCAAATTAATAAATTACCTGACCAAAATACTACAGCATGTTCGTAGGAGCATTATAAAAAGCAGAAGTTATCGAAGTGTCCATTTGTTTGACCTCATTAAAAAGGGACACAGCTTGCAACTAAACATTGTCATTACGACCTATGAGAAGTCCATGTGCTGCAATCACAGAGAACGTCATGAAACTGACATTAAGTATGATAAGCGAGATTATTATAAAAGAAGTGTACAATTGATTGATACTGAAATTTGACCATTATAGAGGTTATTTATTTGTTCTATAGCTGAAAGCAATACATTATATTAACTTATAAAGAAGTTCTATTTAATTATGTGGTAAGTTGCAGAAAATAGACACGTCAGGTTGAAGAACTTGATGTAACTGAGAATATAGTACAAGTTAAAAGAGAGAGGAGTGACTAAACCATTGTACCTGCAAGCATTCAGAATTGCTGAAAAGATGACAACATTTGGCTTTATTTCTATTTCATGCATCTTTTGAAAAATTTCCAAGACACGGAAGAAATCTTGTTTACCCTTCATATTCCATTTTTCACAACCTGATTTTCCATGAGCCAAATGCTTAAAAATTTGTACATCATTTATGTTTCAAAATAGTGGATAAGAGTTGTGGAAAAAATACTTACAAAACATTTGTAGTTCTAAATATGTATGAATGAAAGAATTTCTTTGTAGACAACATTTTTAGTACATCTAAAGTGCATAGTCTGAGTGTTTGATGGTTTGAGTAGAACTTTTAAACATTTGCTTGTTTTAGCTCTTGATCATGCTACATAAAGTTGACCATGACAGAAAACTGGTTCAGGTAGATACAAACCGACAAATTCAAGTGTTTGACCCTGTGCTTTGTTTATTGTCATTGCAAAACATGGCCTAATTGGAAATTGAGTTCTTTTAAATGGAATTGAAGATTGATCACTTTTCAGAGGTACAAAAGGGATTCTTGGTAAGAAAACATATTTTCCACAATATTCACCAGACGTAATTTCAACAAGAATGACGTTTTTATCAAATTTTCTACAAGTAAAACGCGTCCCATTGCATAAACTCTCAGCTGGATTGATATTCCGCAGTAACATTACAGGACAATTAATCTTAAGCTTCAATTCATGTCGTGGTATTCCATTTGGGGTCAAAGTATTCAAGAAATCTTCTTATAAACTTTGTTCTGTTTTGTCAATTTCTTCATCAAAGCTATAATATGTGTAAATTTGACCAGGAAGTTGATCGAGTAAAATTCTGTTAATATGATCAACACATTCATTTCGAGGCGTTAGAATAACTCTGTTTGCTATTGTATGTAAATTATCAACATAAGTTTCGATGTTCGGGAATACATGATTTATTAAATTTCTGAGAGGTGTAATCTCATCTTCAAATGGTACGATTATGTCCTTATGAAGTTTAATGCAATGACAATTATGTTCTTGCTCTGTTCCATTTCCAATTCGAAGTAAGTAATCACAAAATGTTGGATCTAATTTTGCTCTCATGTTTTCAACCAAGTGTATGTGTGAATATAAAGGCCATAGATCAGAGAAAATTAAGCTAGCTTTCATAATGTCATCTTTTTCCCCCTTGGTACTACTGGTAAAACTTGTCGAAAATCTCCTCCTAAAACTACTACTTTTCCACCGAAAGGCAAATTACAATCAGTAATATCTTTAAGCATTTATCAACAGCTTCAATGGCACAACGATTTACCATAGGTGCTTCATCCCAGAGTATTAACTTTGACATTTTCAACAAAGTTCCTAAGGCGGATTGTTTACTAACTGAACAAGTGATTTGTCCAACTGTTTCCAATGGAATTTTAAATCTTGAATGAGTTGTTCGTCCTTCAGGTAAAAAAGATGCAGATACTCCAGACGATGCAGTAGCCAAAGCAATTAAATTTTGTGACCTCACACCAGCTAAGAGTGCTTTATATAAAAAAAATTTTTACATGTTCCTCCTGGACCATCAATGAAGTAAACTGCACTTGAATTAGAATTTACATACGTAATTTTTTGCTGATTATTTAAACTTGCTGCACAAGCGTAACCTCCTTGAATTTCCAAATTTGTTGTCTCCTCTGCAATCATTCTTATCAACCTCTCATTTTCATCTATATTAACATTAAATGACACTATTTCATAATCATTTATATTTTTACCCAATGATTTTAGAATAGAACTTATGTCTTCCAACGCCTGTAATTCAGCAACATCTGTAGGTTTATTTTCATCTATGTAATCGTCAGTCATATAACTCTTAAATTTATTCCAAAGTAAATTTGGATTATTAGGATTGCAGAGTATAGGAAGTGTAGCAAACAAACGTCTTAAAGAAGTATGCATTTTATAAACAATAGCTTCAGATAGACATTCGTCCAAATGATTGTCTCCGCTTAACAAGCCATATAAAAGTGTTGCTTCTCGATATGTACTTACAGTTATTTCATTTAAAGTTCGTAAATGATGAAATGACGTTGGGCCTTGAATATGATTGAGAAGTACCCGTAAGAAATATCGTTCTCCTTCAGAAGGATGTGCTGATACAATTCGACCTATGACAATATGTTTCTTTCTAGGAGTCTAAATTTTCTTAGATAAATTCCAAACGAAATGTGCTGAAAAACCACGATATAATAATGTACGAGCAAATTCATCTGTTTCATTTATTCTAAAAAATTCTATTAACATTGTTCGTCTTGTATCTTCGTTCTCAATAATAGTAGTTAAATCATCTTCGTCGTTATATCGCACTTGTTGATGATTTAGGAGATGAAGTTGTAAAGAATAAACAGTTGGATGAATTTCTGCTAAATTGAACGATAAAATCCTCCACAATGCCTCGGGTGGAGATATCCATCTAGCAGTTTGATAAGCAAAAATTTCATCGATTTCTTTCACTGTTTCAGCTGGTGCAATTGAGAAATTAATCCAATCATAAACTTTGTACACATATTTGTACAAATATTTTACAACTTTAATAGAAGAACATACTTCGACATTTAAATGGCAATCAAATTTTGAACTTAAATAAGGATTGTATGGCACGACCCATCAGTTGTCCAACATATGCCCTCTAACTTTAATACAAATACCATCATTGCGCCGTTTATAGAAAGGATATGAGTTATCGCCAAATGTAGTAATATTACAATAATCCTTAGGGAATTTATTTTTGCATTTTCCATTAGATTCCATACATACATTTTTGGGATTCAAATCCCCACAAGGACCATGCATATTATGTTTGACAATAACAGAATGAAGATGAGGATATCTGGTTTGGTCAGGAATCTCACAACTAACTATTTTATCAACGTCTACAGCAGAACGAATTTTGTGGCTGCATTTGAAAATCAGTAAAAAATGTGCATGAGGAAGACCTCTTTTTGGAATTCAATAACATATATGTGTGCAACAACATGGCCAAAGATTTTTTTTTTTGTATAAATCATCTTTCAACTCTTCTAATTTTGCTCTAAATATACGTGCAATTAAATCTGGACGATTTTGAATCTCGTCATTGTGTTTTAGTTCTTGTGTTATCTCTAACCAATTTGGATTACATGTAATGGTCAAAAATATATCTGGTTTTCCATAACGCTGCACAACAGCCATTGCATCCATATATCTCCTTATCATATCTCTAGGACCACATGTAAAAGACTGTGGTAAAATAAATTTTCTTCCAATGTTGCAACCTCTCGTCTCTCCAGTTTGAACACTATCTACAATACCTTGGTAAAGTTCCGCTCGAATTTGTTTCTGGTTATTTCGAAAATAGTCTAATCTTGAAGTTTCAATTTTAACATACATATCGACAACATATTGTTGAAATAATCGACCACTGTGAAGCAAAACGGACTTACTGTAAGGCCGAATTTTTTCAATTTGTATGAATAATATTCTCTGCAAGAAACCTGAGATCGGTGTTTCGTTCCACTAAGCACTACAAAAAAGATATCATTTATTTATAACAGTTATAGGGTACAAATGACCAAAATGTAGAACAAAATTTGTTTACAAACCTTCATTCTCGTGTTCAATAAATTCAGCTGCAGAAGTCACTGTTGAAGGTACAACATCAAATTCAGAAGTACGTTGAACAGAGGTGGGCATGCATGTCCCAATGCCTTCATGCCAACCAGATTCCCTGTATGGGAAAAATAATGGATACTGCAAAGGATCATAGCAACCGTAATAATAATGAACTCTATGTGCATCATCAGAATGGCCATGTGTAATAATATCACGAATGTGAACATTAGCATTCGCATCGTCTTCCACCCATATAGCAGCTACTTGAGATACTGTAGGAGTGTTAAAGACGCGTTGATCAAGTCCTGGATCGCATCTTATGTGTATTTCATATTCTTCTAAGTTAGTTATATTAGTTAGAGACCTAAAAAATCTACTATATGGATTTACTTTCAAATTTTCAATTAAGACAAGTAAGGTATGTTGAACAAAGTGTTCTGAAGTTTCGATACGATTTTTAAGTTCGTTGTCTGTGTCAAAGAAATATAATGGCATATAAGAGGGCTTATTGTCTTGTGGAATAAGTTTATTTACGTAATGATATATTTGCCCTTGAACTCGAAATGTGTAAATATCTTTGTATGATTTAAAGAGATTTTTGTCATATTTAACACCAAATGAAGTAAAAGCAAAATGGTTATTATATCCTCTTACAAGCCTTTTGAATTTCATATGTTTTGATTCTTTTGACGTAAATAACTTGTACAATTCAGCACGTGAATCAGGCATAGGAAGATAAATTTTTCCATCAGAGCAACAGAAACCTTTGCTTTCTCTGTAAAATTTTATTGTACTACAATGTTTACGAATATCGCACGTAGGTAATACATATGGAGTGGTTGGTATGTTTAATATATTAAAACTATGTTGTAATTCAATGCTGTAAATAATAGGTGAATCTTGGTTTGTTGAAGTAGAAGTTTCAGCATCTTGGAAATCATGATTCATTATAGGAGATTGCATTTGCACAGAATTGAAATTATTCTGTTTGGATAACATATTAGAATTATTATGTCCAGATGCTATTCTTTTGCGATGATCGGTGCATCCAGAAGCCGTTGTCGTCGCCCTCTTTGCCTTTGGGTTTGTTGTTGGCGAGAGGACAATGTTTCGAAGTTTAAAGGAGCAGTAACTCCATCGGAATTCCGAACATCCATGAGAAAAATATGTGAAATTGTTGAGACTAAAAGCAACCACAAAAAGTGAAGAAAGTTAATAAATAGGAATAAAATCCACATGAAATATATTAACTTATTTAATATATTTGCAGCTAATGCGAAATTTCTTCATGAAACCAAATCGAGAGTATTCCACTCAATATTAATTTCTTTTGCTTTGACTTACATTGTTTTAGAATGAAATTAGACAAATGTGTTCTTTGAATTTTCAACTTAGCAAAAACAAATTTCCATCACAATCCAAGAAATAACAAATTCGCACGACAAAAAATAGTTACAAATCTCAAATATACAAACAAAGAAAAATTGAATCGAACAAAAATACTCACCAACCATAATAAAACGAAGAATTAGAAAATGAAATGATAATAATTCATGGTACCCAGTGAAATTAATAAGTGGTAATGTGAATGAGAATATGGTAGAGTGAAGAGTGAATAATCAAATTCTACCTTTATTGAAATTTGAAACTATGCAACCAACCAACAGTAAACAAATTCATAAAAAAAGAACTTCAACCAGTAAAATTAGAATCAAATAATTCCTTCAAATTTAACCTTGATAAACACGAAGAACGGCAAAAAAAAAGTCCCAAACTCTTGATCTACTTCCAGGTGGACCAAAACTTTACTCTTACATCGATAAAAATTATTCATGCAAACCTACCAAACACCATTTGCTACCACATCAAAATTTGATATTGGCCAATGGGCCCAGATAATAGAACGCAGTCCTTTTAGCTTCAAAGTCAAACACCAATTACACCACGCTCCCCGTGCAGTGCACGCACGGGGAGATGATGACCTCCCCGTGTGCGCACGGGGAGGTCGAATTTTTTTTTAAACTGGTCATAACAAAAGAATTCAAACGAAACATTCAATTATTTAAGAAGATAACCAGCATGCATTTGATAACCTAATAAAAATATGAATATACAAAAATATGGCTGAACACAAATGACGAAGGTAGATACAGCTACAACCATCAACAAGTAAGCCCACAATCAGTAGAAACAATAAAATGCAAATTACATCAAAATCCAAATTACATAAACGCTGGCTAAAATGTTTAATAGAATGAGTAAACAACCGACTTATGGACTCCATTGAAAGGATATAACCATTACAATTACAGTATGAACCTTACCCAATTGAGATTGTTTTGCAGCTTCACGGCAAGAGAGAAAGAGTGAGACGTCAGAAGATTTGTGATGAAGAATGAATTAGTAGGGATATACCAGGATTTGGTTTGCTTCTCCAATACATGATATTTATAAAATATTTTGCAATAAGTCGGTTTGCAGGTTTACTTCACGGCACCACTGACAAAATTGAGAGATAAAGAGAAGTGAAAAGATTGGAGAGGAAGAATAATTGAAAGGCGGTAGAAGAAGATATTTTAAATATCAACCTAAAATTGAATTTTCTTTGCCTTTTTTGATGCTCCCCGTGTGCACACGGGGAGTTTGATTTTTTTTTTTTTTTTTTTTTTTTGCCATTTTTGTTATGTTAAAACCTTTTCTCACCTGCGCACACTAAAATTGACTTTTCTT
>JAVHZT010000221.1:0-100000 GCA_035079005.1 Fraxinus americana | reverse complement strand
ATATAATACACATATAATATGATTGCCACGAGACGATCCTATTCCTAGTTCGAATTCATATGACAAGTAAGCATTGACGTTTAGGATTATCATGCATAACTGCAAACGTCATAAATATTATTCCTAATATTTATTGTCCGTGTGTTCCATAAACAGTGTTCTACCAATCGTGAGTTTTCCAACACTACGAATAAGCAACTAATTGTCCTAATGATGCGCAAACATTAAAACAATAAATTCATACATGTTTATGAAATCACAACGCAAGAATAAAATCTATTTAATTCTGCCAGCCAAAGTATGTAATCCCTCAATTTTCAGCCCACCGCCGACTCTTTTTCTCTGGCTTTTTGGCCGGGCCTCTCCACCGTTTTTTTGTCTTCACGCGCGCGCGCGCGTGTATCTATATATATATATATATATATATAAGTCCTTCAACTTCTATAGTGTAGACTTTGATCCCCGTAATTTGGATTTCGCCATTTTTCGACACATTTTGCTTCTTTTCTCCAATTTATCATCAAACATTGAGTTTTATCTACAAGATACAATATAACACAATTTAGGTTGTATTTTGCCAAAAGAATAATAAAATTCTATAGTTTCAAGCCCCGAATAAGTGTAGAAAATACACTTATCAATTATAAAGAAGGTTCTATGTATTTCTTAATTGGTGTCATGTTGATATTTATATGCATACAATTCACTTCAACAGAATGATTGGAAAGAGGATTACAGAATACAATAAGATTCATTTCAAGAGTTGGAGTTGTAGTTGCACTGTCATTTTTTATGTAGTGAGTTGTAATATGGGGATCATATAGAGTAGAACACATATTTAATGGAATAAATAGGTTGATGCCGGAGCAGAGTGAGGAGAACAGTGTAAAAATAACAAGGGAAAGTGTAAAAATAATATCTCTACATGGTGCGTTTTGTAAATATCCTTGAGGATTTTTAATATCTCCATTGCATTCTTATTTTGATATTTCTAGTTTTTCCAGTTCTAATTCTCCTAACGATATTCATTGGCGTTCTTATGTTGACGCTTTGGATAATCATCCCACAGGGAGAAGGAAGAAGGAAGAATTACGTGAATTGATGACCCTAGAGGGATATACTGAAACACATCCAGTTGAAAGTGATGGGGGACAGGGTCATCATCTTAGATTGTTTACATATTCGTCCATCCTTAAAGCTACGGGCAGCTTTTTGTCAACAAACAAACTGGGAGAGGGTGGTTTTGGCCCTGTTTATAAGGTAAATTTGAATTGAGAATATTATGTGTTCTTTGAATAGGATCAGCCCTTTGGAGCTTCAAGTAGCCCCTGATTCTTGCATCAGTATCTGAAAAGGCATTTATTGATCATTGCTGCAGAAATACTCTTATTGCCTTTTCTCTTTTTTAACATTGTCCTGGATCTTACTTTCTTAGTTACTCTTAGGACACATCAATGTTTAGTTCAAGTTTATAAACTATTTATAAACACTATTTATGGCATCGTCACTCTCTTTGACAACATCCAATAATTTAATAATAAATAAAGTACGTGTTTATATATCATTACAGGGAAAAACCATTGAAGGGCAAGAAATTGCGGTAAAGGTACTCTCCCAAAGGTCAGTTCAAGGATTGCTCGAGTTCAAAACTGAACTAATACTTATATCTAAAATCCAACACGTGAATCTTGTCAAAATATTGGGTTTCTGCATCCATGGAGATGAGAAGATGATAATCTATGACTACATGCCTAACAAAAGTTTGGACTTCTCTCTCTTTTGTGAGTACCATCTATTTCCCACGGTATATTTACTTATGACACATTTTCAAGTTACGATGTGAGTTTTCGAAAATATGTTATGATTGATACAAAATAAACAATCAAGAGAATTTTCATTTGGAGAATAGTGAGTTAATCTTGTTTACAAACGCATATTTTAAAATGGATTTTGTATACCTCGAGTTCGGAAACATAATTGGAATCAACAAAATCTGTATTTTCTTGTATGATAAGGACAATTTTCATTTTATCTTTATTTGTTTAGATTAATTAATTTTTACCTCTTATTAGTTCAAATATATACTATCTTATTGCAATGGTTAAAAAGACTTTATCAGGTACTGAGATGTCCTATCTGCATGAGGTGAGATGTAAGTCTCGAGGCACTATGAGGCTCATGCCTTGAGATAGAACAATAAAAGAACTCAAAATAATATAAAAATATGCTCATAATAAATCACGAACCTTTCCCAAAAAAAAAAAAAAAGACCCACAATAAAACTAATTAACAAAATTAAAAGTTCAACTTGCAACGAACATAAAATAAATCAAGAGAATAGAAGACAATAAATCCTCACATTATAAGTAATCATGTATCAAAATTATGATTACTATTTTTTTATATGATCATTACTAATGTGATCATCATCTTCTTTATAAGCTTATTTGAGAAATGCAAGGCAAACATGGGCACTTTTGTTAGTTTGACGCGTAAGCCTCACTAAGAAGGCGTAAGCCTCAATAAATGAGATAGTAAGCAAACATTGTACATGACAGGTCCAGCTAAGAGGGAGCTCTTAATCTGGGATACACGTTTCACCATCATTGAAGGGATTGCTCAAGGATTGCTCTACCTTCACAAATACTCGCGATTACGGATAGTTCACAGAGATTTGAAAGCCAGTAACATATTACTTGATGAGAAAATGAACCCCAAAATTTCTGATTTTGGAATGGCGAAAATCTTCAAGCACAATGTGATAGAAGCAAATACAAATAAGCGTGCTGGGACATAGTAAGTAACAAAATAATATTTCTTTTCAAAATGGCTGCTGATAATATATGTTATATATGCTCCAGGCTCATTATCAGTGAATTAATGCTTTGATGATTTCACAGTGGTTATATGGCTCCTGAGTACGCGATGCAGGGTATTTACTCTATAAAATCGGATGTCTATAGTTTTGGAGTTTTAGCACTTGAGATTGTGAGTGGTCGAAAAAACAATAGCTTCCACAATGAAGAAGGT
Source organism: Fraxinus americana (assembly GCA_035079005.1). NCBI lineage: Eukaryota > Viridiplantae > Streptophyta > Magnoliopsida > Lamiales > Oleaceae > Fraxinus > Fraxinus americana. Next base: position 96,970 of record JAVHZT010000221.1, on the reverse strand, counting down.
CCTCTCAATCTAGTAGAATATGTAAGTTAACTTATGACCATTTTTGAGATTTATCTCATTTCAGTTTTTCTTTGTACTTATGTTTAGTGAAAAATTATTGTAGGCTTGGGAACTTTGGAGTAAAGATGCTGCATTAGAGGTCGTGGATCCAACATTAAAAAGTTCATGCAGCCATATAGATCAATTGCAAAGATGCATTCATGTCGGTCTTTTATGCTTGGAAAATCGTGCAACTGATCGCCCTATGATTGAGGATGTTCTATCCATGTTAAAAAATGAAACGAAGCTTTTGCCAATGCCAAACTCGTCCAAACATTTGTCACCAGAAATAGTACAGTTTATGAACTTGAAAATGGCAAGTCTGTGAAGTTTTCATCTAATGAATTCTCGATGTCTGCAATCGATGGAAGATAGTGAAACTCCAGAGCTACTCTTATTAGTTACACTAAGTGAGTATTCCATGATATTTCCAGTTATTGAGTAAACTATGTAGCTTTTCAAAAATTCTACTTTTGCTAATCGTTAAAGATATTTGTGAACAATGTAATTATTGGTGTTCATCTATGGCGCAGACACAAGTGAGAAAGAATAATAATAAATGATCACAATTTGTTGATTTGTGCACAATAACACAAAAGCAACCAATAGTGAAACTCGAGAGCTACTCTTCTTTGTAACACTAAGCGAGTATTCCAGATATTTCAAGTTATTAAGTAAACTATGCAGCTTTTGAAAAATTCTACTTTCGCTATTCGTTAAAAATATTTGTGTGCAGTGTAATTATTGGTATTCATCTATAACGTAGACACAAGCAAGAAATAATAATAATAATAATAATAATAATAATAATAATAATAATAATAATAATAATAATAAATGATCACATATTGTTGATTCGTGCACAATAACACAAAAGCAACCAATATTTTGTTCAAAAAACTCCAAATATTTTATTTCATTAAAAACAACCAAGTATATATTGAAACCATAAGTCCCTATTTAAAAAAAAAAAAAAAAAACTGAAGAAACCTAAAAAGAAGCTAATTACTACTTTGCCCTCACTCAATAAATTAAACAAGATAATAAAGGAGAATAATAGAAAGTAAAAAGAGCTCACATAATGCCACTATTGTGGAGTGTTGTTTACTTAAAAAGAAAGACTTAAGACTGGAAAGAGTGGTAAAAAGCATAATTGTTGACTCAATTTCTTATGGGTATCCATTTTATTTTATTTTTTCCCCGAACTTCCAAACATGTTTGTCATCCGTACATAATTTAACCAATTGTTAACAATCCTCGCAGTTCGGTTCTACATTGAAATTGACGAATTATCCCCTTTAGCAACATGATAAAATGCATTGTCCCAAACTCTACGAATCAAGCTCTTTGTTTCTGAAATGCACATCATTGCTATATGGTTGTCATAATGATTCAAATAAATGTAATTTCATCTCTTGCTGTTGAATTGTGACTTATGATGTTATATGGTGCTAAATGGGGTTGAAAGAGGATTTGTGAATATACGAGGCAACGTACATTTGATATTTTAGAGCGAATTGGCACCATTGATTTTGGAAAAATGAGTTCGTGGAACATTATTAATACCTGCAGGTTAGGGTGGAATTGGAATTTGTGGAACAAAGACCATGATTCATAGAATTTGGGATAACTGATATTTATTATGTTGCTAACGCTATCAATTTTCACGTAGGATTGAAGAGGTCGGTTAAATTAGGTATAGAAGTCGGGTATGGATTATGGAAAAATGAAAGTTTGGATAACTACAAAAGACGCACTTGAAAGTTGATGTACCCTAAGTGGATAAAAGTTAAGGTTCCTCAAAATATATAAATAAAAAATGGAAATTTATCATAAACAATTAATAAACATGCGCCAAACATAATTTAAGATTAAATATTAAAATAATTTTACTATTAATTATCCTTGTAATAACAAATTATAAAACAAGAATAAGTATTTATTTAGGAGAGATTATTTGAAAAGTGGAAAATATCTTTTTCGAGAATTTGTGATTAAAAGGTTAAAAAAAAGGGTTATGAATCCATGAGTATTATTTTATTGAAAAAATGTGTGAAATTTTAAATTAAGATGTGTCAAATCAACACTAAGCTAAAACTAATACACTCTCTTAACAATTAAGTATCTTAATTTTTATTAGATCCAACAATGAACAGTATGAACTAAAAACAAATCACTTAAATATTTGATCTCAAATTTATCGGAAAGAAGGTCTGATTTGTTGTAATGTTACTCATATATTATTTTACAAATTGGAAAATTGAGGACTTTGATAATATGAATATTCTACACAACATTGAATATTTCAATTGACAATGAAAGATAAACCTTAATTAGTACTACCCAATTTCATGAATTCTTGAATATTTCAGTCGCAAGTCCTACGCCTTCTTCTAATCATATCAAAAGTTGAATTTTCATATTTTTAAACAAAATATAAGACTAAAAACAAAGAGTGGCAGCGAGTTTAATTATGAATTTCACTTTTGTACCATTTATTGACTTTGTTTTGAATTCATATTCATAAGATGGTCTATTGAACAAAACTTAATACAAGTGCGTCATTGAACACGCCACATAAATTAAACTAGTGGTGGCAATGGGCCGACCCATGAGCTCGGCTTGTCACGAGCTAAGCTCGTTCGAGTACGAGCCTAACTCGAGCTCGTGAGCTTGTGAACTTTAGGCTCATGGGCCGAGCGTCAGCTTGTCGTGTGAACCCTTGGCTCAGCTCTGGCTCGTCCCGAAACGAGCCCGAGCCGTCCATGAGCCCTCTTTGTCATCTGTATACCACGTAATTTATAGATATAACACTAGTTTGTGCAAATTATTTCTTTTTCCATTATTAATATGTTTTGTACTTCTAAGAATTGTTGTTGTTTGATTAAGGAATAAATGCTTACAAGTAGTTGAACTCTATTTAGGCGTGAGTTTTATCTTGTATATAAAATAAAAATAAAAGGAGTAAATTTGAAGATTCGAGATTTTTTTTTCAAGATAGGCTAATGATGTTTCACATTGATATGCCATAAGAGCATATAAACTCTTGAATATAATATTTGAAACACCATACACTTCCATCGATATTCTTGTTGAAGTCTTGCCAAATTTGTTGGTCGAAAAATTTGAAAATTTAATCTTGGTAGGATTAGATTAATGGATTTTAGAAAAATCAAATGAAAGACATTAGAAACTTGAAAAGGACAAAAAAAATAAAAAATAAAAAATGTGAAATAAGACTTGCAAGAGTATTCTATTCTAATTGATAAATTTAGTTACAGGGAAGATTGTCCAATTTAGGATTCAATTATTGTTGGTGTCTACCGATTTATGCAGTTTCAACTCAACTCACAAGTCCATATTTATATTATTGGCTTTAACAATTGCTCATAACCAAATGGAGAAAGATGTAATCCTAACCATATCATTCTTCCTTTTGACATTCTATTGTTTCGTGTCCCTTGTTTCATCTGTTGACACCCTTATACATGGGGATTGTCTAAATTCATCTGCTTCCTTAGATTCTGCAAACAAAGTTTTCACTTTAGGATTCTATAAGCCCGAACATACCAATAATACTTACTTAGGAATATGGTACAAAGATTATTCTTCAAATCGTCCAGTATGGCTTGGTAACAGAGAAAAACCTATTATGGATATTCTGGCATTCTCAATAAGTAGTGCTGGAAAACTTATTGTAACAAGCAACAGATCAGATCCTATTGAGCTGTATGGAGGCGGAAATGGCACAAATATGACAGCCATGCTGTTGAATTCGGGAAATTTTGTAGTGAGGGAGACGAATATAAATGGTTCTGCAGGCAGGATTTTGTGGGAAAGCTTTGATTATCCCACTAATACTCTTAATCCGGGGATGAAACTAGGTGTTAATTATAGGAATGGGAGAAATCGGTATCTTACATCATGGTTTGCCTTAAACAATTTCGCTTCAGGAATTTTTACGCTAGAATGGGATCCAGCCAGACATAGATTGATTGTACGACGGCGGAGGTTGGTTTATTGGACCAATGGGGACGTGAAAAATTATACGAATGAGAACTCGAGATTGAATGTCAACGAATTTGAGAATATAGTCCATAAACCCCATGTTCTCAATTTCAATTACAATTTGACCTATGTTTCAAATGGTGTGGAGGATTACTTCAGCTACTCCCTTATAATAGACCCCAAGTTGTCAAATGGTGTGGAGGATTACTTCAGCTACTCCCTTATAATAGACCCCAAGTTGTCACCTGAACGTCGAAAAACTCTTTCTCTATTGCGGCTGAAATTTAACGGGGATATATATGATCCTGATCATCCAGATATATCACAAGTCTCTGTTATCGTAATAACAGAGGCTGTGAATTACGGGAGCAGCCAAGTTGCAGGTATCATAATGAGAAATTTGTTTGGATACCAGGGCATTTCGCTAATGGAGATGTGAGCAAGGCGATTGCAGAATCTGATGATAATTCAAGTCTTACTGAGAGTGACTGCAGAGAGAACTGCTGGAAGGACTGTGAATGTGTAGGCTTTACGCTTGGATTGGAAAATGGATGTTCATATTGGAGAGGGAAAATTTTGACTTTTGAACAGAGTATGTTGATTCTGAACCTAAACAATTCGTTCTTGTTTCAGAGGCTTCAAACAAAATAGAATCTTCAACCAAAAGTAAGTTCATATCATTTAATCAAGAATTTTTCACCATATGCGTGAAGATATATGAAGCGATACTTCCCTTTTTCCTCTATTCTTGACGTCCCATAGAGATATTTCTTTTTCAGCAATGCGTTTGCTATCATCAAATGATAAATGACAGGATGGAAGACATGGAAAATCATTACTTCTGTTATTACTGTAGTCGTACTTTTGTTGGGCTGTGTATGCTTCATCATCCGAAAAATTGAACAAGGTATCTTTCCAATCACTCGTAGCTTTTCAAAACTTTCTTCATATTCCATAAAAATAAAATACCTATAACAATATCGGATAGCTGGAGAAGATAAGATTATAAAGAAGGTTCTCTCTATTATAAAGATAAGAGAAGATTGTGTGCGTACAGTTTGACTTCAACTGAATAACTGGGAAGACGATTACAGAATACAATAAGATTCATTTCAAGAGTTGTAGTTGCAAGTATTGCAATTATTATCTAGATTGACTAATGTCTAGACATACACGTGGAAGTGTAAAACCAATATCTGTACATGGTGTGTTTTGTAAATATCCTTGAGAGTTTTTAATATCCTTATTGCATTTTTATTTTAATATTTCTATCTTTTCCAGTTCTAATTTTCTTAATGATCTTGATTTGCATTCTTATGTTGATGCTTTGGATGATCATCTCATAGGGATAAGAAAGGAGGAAGAATTACGTGAACTGATGACCCTAGAGGAATATACTGAATCACATACAGTTGAAAGTGACAGGGGACAGGGTCATCATCATAGACTATTTACATAATCATCCATCGTTAGAGCTACGGGCAGCTTTTCGTCAACAAACAAACTGGGAGAGGGTGGTTTGGCCCTGTTTTAAGGTAAATTTGAATTGAGAATATTTATGTGCTCTTTGAATAGGATCAGCCCTTTGGAGCTTCAAGTAGCCCCTGATTCTTGCGTCAGAGTATCTGAAAAAGCATTTATTGATCATTGCTGCAGAAATACTCTTATTGCCTTTTCTCTTTCTTAACATTGTCCGAGATCCTACTTTCTTAGTTACTCTTAGGACGCATCAATGTTAGTCTATGTTTAGTTCAAGTTTATAAACACTGAAATACTTTTTATCCACACATTTTGAAGGATCTACAGGTACTACCTACACATTCATCACTCATTTCTATCTATTTATAATTTAAATCGTTTATAAACACTTACCATACATGTTCAATCTGTAACCATTTCTTCTTTTGATAAATATATTAGTTTTGCTTCAATATAAATATGGCATCGTCACTCTCTTTGACAACATCCACTAATTTAATAATAAATGAAGTATGTGTTTATATATCATTATAGGGAAAAACCGTTGAAGGGCAAGAAATTGCGGTAAAGGTACTCTCCTAAACGTCAGTTCAAGGAGTGCTCGAGTTCAAAACTGAACTAATACTTATATCTAAAATCCAACACGTGAATCTTGTCAAATTATTGGGTTTCTGCATCCATGGAGATGAGAAGATGATATTCTATGACTACATGCCTAACAAATGTTTGGACTTCTTTCTCTTTTGTGAGTACCATCTATTTCTTACAAGTTATTTACTTAATTTTCATTTGAAGAATAATGAAATTAATTTTGTTTACTTAAGCATATTACCCCGAGTTCAGAAACATTATTGGAGTGAACAAAATATGTATTTTCTTGTTTGATAAATACAATTTTAATTTTATCTTTATTTGTTTAGATTAATTAATTTTTACCTCTTATTAGTTCAAATATATACTATCTTATAAAAAAGTCTTTATCAGACGTCTTATCTCCATGAGGTGAGACGTAAGCCTCAAGGCACTTAGGGGCATGAGCCTCAAGATAGAAAAATAAAAGTATTCAAGAGAATATAAAAATATGCTCATAATAAATTATGAACCCTTAAAAAAAAAAAAACCACAATAAAACTAATTAACAAAATTAAAAGTCTAACTTGCAACAAACATAAAATAAATCAAGAGAATTATGGCATTCTTACTTACTTAGGAATATGGTACACAGATTATTCTTCCAATCGTCCAGTATGGCTAGGTAGCAGAGAAAAACCTATTATGGATAATTCTGGCATTCTCACAATAAGTAGTGCTGGAAAACTTATTATAACGAGCAACTGATCGGATCCTTTTCAGCTGCATGCAGGCGGAAATGGCACAAATATAACAGCCATTCTGTTGAATTCGAGGAATTTTGTAGCGAGAGAGATGAATATAAATGGATCTGAGGGCAGGATTCTGTGGGAAAGCTTTGATTATCCCACTGATACTCTTATTCCGGGGGTGAAAGTAGGTGTTAATCATAGGACTAGGAGAAATTGGTCTCTTACATCATGGTATAACGAAAACAATCCCGCTTTAGGAGCTTTTACGCTTGAATGGGATCCAGCCAGACATAGATTGATTGTACGACGACAAAGGTTGGCTTATTGGACCAATGGGGACTTGAAAAATTATACGGATGAGAACTCGAGATTGAATGTCAAGGAATTTGAGAATATAGTCCCTAAACCCGATATTGCAAATCTTAAATACAATTTCACCAATGTCTCAGACTCTCAAATGGTGTGGAGGATTATTTCAGCTACTCCCATATCGGGTTGACACCTGAATATCTGTTGGAATATACAATCCCACATTGAGTCTTTGGAATTAAAGGCCCAAGAAGCTAAGGAAAGGAACCGTGTAAATGCTAAGAAAGAGGGAGCTGAGCTGGAAGAAGTGGAGCAGGATTAGTTCAGCTCATTTTGTTTGTAAATACACATGTCTTCATTTTATTGTTTTAGTTTGTTATAACAGATACTTTCCTTTTTCTTACTTAAATCATTGAAAGAATCATTGTAAATTGAGGCAAGCGATCTTCGATTAGAAATGAAATAAAGCGCTTCCAAATTTAATCAGTTCTTCATCCTTGCATTCTGAATTCTTCATTCTTGCATCCTGATTAAAGGATTCAACATGGTATCAGAGATTCTATAAAAATTTCTGCCGCCTAATCCATATCTATCTTATGGCAAATCCTTCTGATGATTCTTCAAGCCCCTACTACCTTCATCCCAGTGATAATCCCGGTGCTCTACTGGTTTCTGAATTTTTCACTGGAGAAAATTATGTGGGTTGGAGTCGCTTAATCAGAATCGCCCTGACTGTGAAGAATAAAATCGGCTTCATTGATGGAAGCTTGACACAACCTAGTACTGATAATGCTCTCCTTCAGGTTGCTTGGCTACGAGCAAACAACCTTGTATTGTCATGGCTTATGAACTCCATTGCAAAGGAAATCCGTGGTAGTCTTCTCTATTTTATCAATGCATCTGACATTTGGGAAGAACTTCAGGTCCGATACCTTCGCAGTGATGGGCCTCGTGTGTTCACCTTGGAAAAATCCTTGAGCTCAATTTGCCAAGGATCGAGATCTATCACTGAATATTTTAGTGATTTCAAAACCCTTTGGGACGAATACATAAGTTATCGCCCTCTTCCTACATGTCGCTGTGGTGTTTTGAACACCTGTGGTTGTGATATTCTGAAAAACCTTGCTGATCGCCAACAAGCAGACTATATGATGAAATTTTTGATTGGATTACATGACTCTTACTCAGCCTTACGAAGCCAATTACTGCTGTCTTCTCCACTACCTTCCATGAGCAAGGTCTTTTCCTTACTATTACAGGAAGAAAGCCAACGATCATTAACCAATGCAGTTGGAATTCCTTTCGACTCATATGTCATGGCTGCTGCGCAACACTACAGGTCTTCCAACAGCTTCAAATTCGCCAAATTCAAGGGAAGACCTGATGTTATCTGTTCACACTGTGGATATTCTGGCCACCTTGCTGAAAAGTGCTTCCAAGTCATAGGCTACCCGCCAGGATGGAGAGTTCCAAAAGGAAAAAGGTCCCTTCCAGCACAATTTGGAAATAATCCCAATTCACAAACACCTAGTGCTCAAGCTGCTTCTTCTGTGGCACACGGATCAGCAGTCCCAAATATGATTTTCACTCAAGAGCAATTTCAGAATCTACTCACACTTGCAAATAGCCTATCTACATCATCTATCAGTCCCACTGCTGCAATTAACGCTGCATCCACTTCTGTTGCCTCTGCTTCAGGTAATGTTTTTGCCCATCTGTGTAATTCTCCTTCTCCTTTTACTAATCACTCGCCTTGGATAATTGATACTGGAGCCACTGATCACATAATATGCTCACCCCATCTCTTCACTTCCATTTACCCATCTGCCAAACCTTCCCTAGTTTATTTGCCAAATGGTCAGTATGTTCCTATTGAATTCACTGGAACGGTAATTCTCTCACCTCATTTAACTTTGGATAATGCTCTTTATGTACCTTCTTTCAACATCAACCTCATTTCTGCTTCTAAGTTAACTAAGGATCTTTCCATTGGGTTGTTTTTCTTTCACTCAAAATGTATTATGCAGGACCTCAAGAGTTGGAAGATGATTGGGCTTGCTGAAGTTCGGTCTGGTCTGTACCACTTGCTCAATCCCTCTTCTGATAACATCAACAGCACCAGATTTCTTACCTCGCCTCTTGCACATTCAGTCAACAGCACAAGCACTATCAGTCCCAAATTGTGGCATCTTCGTTTAGGACACATTTCTCTTGATAGATTACAGGCCATCAGTACCCTTAATACAAATGTAAAATCCACTCACAAGGATGTATGTGAGATTTGTCCCTTAGCTAGACAGAAGAAATTACCGTTTCCTATATCAAAAAGTTGTTCAAATAAAGCTTTTCAATTAGTTCATTGTAACATTTGGGGCCCCTTTTCCACCATCTCATACTCTGGTTACATGTATTTTCTAACAATTGTGGATGACTATACACGTTTCACATGGATTTATCTCATGAAAGCAAAATCAGACACTAGACTATTACTCAAAACCTTCATTACTTATGCTCAAACTCAATTCAATTCAAAAATTCAGTCCATCAGAACTGATAATGGCCAGGAGTTTAATGTACCAGAACTTTATCACAATAATGGTATAATTCATCAGTTGTCATGTGTAGAAGCCCCTCAACAAAACGGCAGAGTTGAGAGGAAGCATCAGCATCTATTAAATGTGGCAAGAGCACTCATTTTTCAATCCAAATTGCCTCTCTCTTACTGGAGTGATTGTGTGTTGACTGCCACTCATCTAATTAATCAGACTCCCTCATCTATGCTAAATCATCGAACTCCATATGAGCTCCTCTTCCAAAAACCTCCTGCCTACAATTATCTCAAAGTATTTGGCTGTTTATGTTTTGCCAATACCCTCACTTCTAATCGACACAAATTTCAACCAAGAGCCTCAAAATGTCTCTTCCTTGGTTATCCTCCTAACATTAAAGGATACAAGGTGCTAGATCTCTCAACTCTCAAACCATTTATCTCTCGAAATGTTATTTTCCATGAATCTATTTTTCCCTCTATTCCTGACATTGCTCACACTCCCTTTGTCTTCCCAAGTTTCTCCCATGCATATGATTTTTTCCCTTCTCCTGCTCCTGCCCCTACTCCTACCTCCCCTTCTACTCACTCTTCTTCTCCTACTGATGCTACCACCTCTCCTTCACACCCTCGACGTTCTGAGAGAGTCAGACATCTGCCTACTTACTTGAAGGACTATTATTGTGGTACCAAGACTCAGACCCCTTCAGCATCTCTAGCATCATTCCACAGCCTGAGTTCTCATTCTGGTATGTCTTATCCTATTGCTCCATATCTATCTACTTCTCAGTTGTCTAATAATTATAAGACTTTCATTGCTGCTGTCTCTTCCTTCTCTGAACCTAAATCTTTCAAACAAGCTATTTCATATCCACAATGGAAAGCTGCCATGGAGAATGAAATTAAAGCTCTTGAATTAAATCATACTTGGGATCTTGCTATTCTGCCCCCATATAAGACTGCAATAGGTTGCAAATGGGTCTATCGTGTGAAGTTTAAATCTGATAGAACAGTTGAAAGATACAAAGCACGTTTAGTTGCCAAATGTTACACTCAACAAGAGGGTCTTGACTTCCTGGATACCTTTTCCCCTGTTGCCAAGATGACCACCGTCCGCACTCTTATCTCGGTTGCTGCCATAAAAAATTGGCATTTACATCAACTTGATGTAAACAATGCCTTTCTCCATGGAGACCTCCATGAAGAGGTTTACATGCTATTGCCACCAGGATACTCTTCACCTTCTGATCCTAGAGTTTGTAAACTCAAAAAGAGCATTTACGGTTTAAAGCGGGCCTCGAGACAGTGGTTTTCCAAACTGTCTTCTTCTTTGCTCATCCATGGCTTTACTCAGGGCAAATCAGATCCATCCTTGTTCATCAAGAACACTTCACAGAGTTTTATAGCCTTGTTGATTTATGTTGATGATGTAATTATTGCTTCTGATAGCCTTGATGAAATAAACAGTATAAAGAGGTTCTTGCATGATGCTTTCACCATAAAAGACTTAGGAGCACTCAAATATTTCTTAGGAATCGAAGTTGCTCGATCAGCCAAAGGTATCACTCTTTGTCAACGCAAATATGCTTTGGATATTTTACAGGACAGTGGTTTTTCTAGTTGCAAGCCAACAGCTTTTCCTATGGAATCTACACTAAAGCTTAGCAGCAATGATTCATCAGCTCCTCTAACAAATCCTGCATCCTATAGACGACTTGTTGGTCACCTTTTATATCTTACCAACACTCGGCCTGACCTATCCTTTTCAGTTCAAGCTTTAAGCCAATTCATGGCCAATCCCAGCATCGCACATCTTCGAGCTGCTGAACGGGTTCTCAGATACATCAAGGCCACACCAGGTCAAGGGATTTTCCTACATGCTGCTTCATCAATTTCCTTAAAAGCCTACTCAATAGCGATTGGGGAGGTTGCATTGATACAAGACGAAGTGTCACTGGTTTTGCAATCTTTCTTGGGGATTCCCTTATATCCTGGAAATCAAAGAAGCAATCCACTGTTAGTCAATCTTCTGCTGAATTCGAATATAGGGCTCTGGCTTCAACCACTTGTGAGCTGCAATGGCTGTTCTACCTCTTATCTGACTTACATCTTGCTCACCCTCATGCAGCTCTCCTCTACACAGACAGTAAACCTGCCTCTGCTATTGCGTCCAATCCCGTCCATCATGAACGAACAAAGCACATTCAACTTGACTGCCATCTCGTCAGGGAAAAATTACAAGCAGGTCTCATCAACATCATCCATATTCCTTCCAAGCATCAGTTAGCTGATATACTCACTAAACCGCTTGGTTCTCTCCCCTTTCATCATCTCATCCGCAAGATGGGATTGATAAATATCCATTCCCATCTTGAGGGGGGGTGTTGGAATATACAATCCCACATTGAGTCTTTGGAATTAAAGGCCCAAGAAGCTAAGGAAAGGAACCGTGTAAATGCTAAGAAAGAGGGAGCTGAGCTGGAAGAAGTGGAGCAGGATTAGTTCAGCTCATTTTGTTTGTAAATACACATGTCTTCATTTTATTGTTTTAGTTTGTTATAACAGATTCTTTCCTTTTTCTTACTTAAATCATTGAAAGAATCATTGTAAATTGAGGCAAGCGATCTTCGATTAGAAATGAAATAAAGCGCTTCCAAATTTAATCAGTTCTTCATCCTTGCATTCTGAATTCTTCATTCTTGCATTCTGATTAAAGGATTCAACAATATCAAAGAATTATTTCTGGATGGTGGCTGAGATATAACGGTTGAAAAGGGTTTAGTGAAATGGGTTAACTTTAAGTCTCATATTGAGTGGGAAATACGCCGATTATAACGGGACCAAGCATATTCACGTTCTACTCCGCGAGGTGATCAACATGATATATTTATTTATTGAAAGTAACCCACTTGGAACTATAAACTAGTGAAGAATTTGATCTATTGAAAAATTCCCAAACACTTATCCCACATAGGAAAGTTAGGAAACTTTGGTGTGATTTATATAGTGTAAGGTTGAGAATTGTGTTTGGCTCCAAGGGGTACCAATAGTCTTTAGAAGGGGAGAGACCTATATTTTATTGGATTCGGTCCAAACCCCACACGCATGAGGCACCATCGCTGTCCGTCCGGCACATGCTCGAGCCCGGTGCGGGTGCTTCCTTGTACTATATTATCTTTTTGGACATAGAGCTTGTTTGGTAACAATTAAAATCCAATTAAAATTGAAAATATAGCCGTTATTGGGTCCCACTCGTCTAATAAAAGTCAACAATAATGGCTAGTTTTTCAATTTTAATCTGATTTTAATCTCTACCAAACAAGCTCATAATTTATTTAATTTTGGATCAAATTGTAATTAATCAAATTATTGGGTACTTAATGAAATCATTTTTTTTGGCTTATTTTCGAGTAATCTTTTGGATGGTCTAAACAGTTGACTGTTAACCGACTGAACAATCGACTGTTAACCGTCTAAATAGTCGACTGTTAACCGAACCTTGCTGTCTATTCAGGTTTTGTAGGGTTGTTTGAACAGTGGCGACTGTTCTGAAAAGGCTTGAAGTTTGTTGCCAGAAAAATTACACCATTTTCATTGCAATCATTCTCTGCTTTGAATCTCACTTCTCCATCTCATTCTGATATTGTTCTTAAAGTGAAAAACACTTCGTTGAAACTCATGCAGATTGCTGTGCTGCTTTCGTAGGAGATGAAATTCATTCTATCCTGGGAAACGATTGCTGAATACCTTTAGAACCTGTGAAGGCAACAAATTCGTTTTAAGGAAATATCCTGAACTCGGTGGGCTGAAATTTATACTGTGATCCTGTTGATCAAACTAGTTACATCTTCAAGGTAACTCTATCTTAATATTCGAAGGAAACTTTTATATTCTAGAATAACAATCTTAAAAGGAATTTCTGTAAATTTATTATGGTTCTATTCCTTATTGTTTATCTTCTAATTGTGTTTCAGAAATGGCAACTTCTGGTATTACACTCCTGAATACGACTGGAGAAAAACCAGAAAAATTTAATAGGTTAGATTTTAAGCATTGGGAAAATCGTCCAAACCGAACCAACCCGACTGGTTTGGGTCAGTTTTTTTGTTGTTTTTACACGGGTTAGGTGGGTTGGCTGCATATGCGGGTAGGGTCGGGTCGGATCGAGTCGGGTTATTGGTTAACTCATGAAAACTGAATAAACCCGCCCAACCCGACCCGCATACCTTAAAAAAAAGAAAAAGAAATAAATTAAAATGCCTAAAAAGTATGAGTGGATATTGTAACTGCAATTACCTTGGTGCATTTTAGAGGAGAAGCTTATTGTCCTTCCCACAATAAATATAGTATAAGTTTTTCATGTTATGTTAAATGCACTTTGTTCTTTGTAAACTCAGCTAATGATGATTGAATAATATAATAGATTATTTTATTTATTTACTTACTATTTAATCTTGTCTATTCGAATTTAGTATAATAGAAAATTGGATGACTTTAATTTTTGTTAACAAATCGTCCCAAACCGACCAACCCAACCCGACCGATACTTGATTGGGTTGGGTTGGGTTTCAACCTTTACATGGGTTATGTTGGGTTAAATTTTGATCAAACCGATCATGTTGGGTTAGGTTGAAGCAAAAACCGACCCAACCCATGCCCACCCCTAATTGAAACCATAAGCCCACATTTAAACAAGGGTAATTGTATTATTACCGCAACAAATTTTACTTACTACATCATATTATAACCACACCACAATTAAAACATGTTTATAACAAATACCCCATAACAAACTTACAATTATAGTCATAAACCAATAAAAACTAAAAATGAAAAAAAATACAATATAATTGATTTTTCTCATCTTTTCCGACCGATTCTTCCTGACCAACTTCCCTCACCCACTGGCTCAATAATATGCTCGTAAACAAGCTCAATATTTTCCTTGAACATCAGGAAACGTTTGCAAAAATGAGGACCATTTAGTAAAAGATCAAGAAAATAAAGAATTTTTTGCAATGAAAAGCTTTACCTTAGAGCGATGATGGATGGGTGAGCACAAAGAGCCTGAAGATCAGCATTAGGGAATCCGACAATTTTCCTCATCACCCACTTGAGTACGGATCCAGTAATAGGCTTAGACCACTTTTGAGTGTGCAATGAAAGGATGGCTTCTCTGTTTTTAATTGAAGGCAGTGGGAAATAAATTTCACGGTCAAACCTCCCAAGCTACCTTAAAGTAGGATCGACCGTGTCAACATGATTTGTCATTCCTATTATAAAAACCGAACCTCGTGATTTTTAGTCATCCATTAGACCAAGCAAAGTGGAGACAATTAAACTATGTGTTCAATCTTGTTGCTTAGTGTTATTGAAAATTGTAAACCCTAACACTATTTCACCAAGAGCAATCAATTTATAGAAAGAAAAATAAACACGTAAGAACACACAAGATTTATACATGTACACCTCAATGTGAGACTACACCATCGTCTGCCACAATAGTAATTCAATAAAAAAAAGTGTTTACAAGATAAAACCGCACACCTATCTTCTCTAACCTCTCTTTCTTTCCTTTTTTATGATAATAATAAATCCTATAGACGGCTCTTTATTTCTAAGATAAATTAGGACAAAATCGAATTTTACAAAGACTCTAATCCCTTAATAGAATATTAGAAGAATACAAATTCATAAACAGTCCCTATGAAATTTTGGTCTGTCGCCTACCACCCCCTTGAATGGGGCCTTCTACCCCTCCAACCCCCATGGCAACTAGCTCCGTGAAGTGACAATAATTAAGTTAGACAATAATTAGGCTTGTCAACTTAACAAGTGCAGGGGAATCAAGCCATCTATCACATCAAAGAAAATGATGGAAGGCTGTGATTTTTTAGCAACTCGAAACAAAAGTCGTAGCTAGCGCTCAGCATCACCAACATATTTGCTTGAACAATCTTCACCTTTGCGAGTAAAATATGCTAAATGTTTATACCTTCGAGCACAAAAATCAATCAATGCACGGAAAGCCATTGTTTTGCCTGTTCTAGGATATTTGTCGTTTGATTTCTTGTAAGTGTACTAGATCACGAACAAGTAATAAAGTGATGAATAAAGTATTGTTCGCACGAGGACTACGTAGTTAATCAAGGATAAAATAATCTTAACCTTAATCAAATAGCAAATTTTGTTTTATGAATTTATGCTAATCAACTAATCTATTGTGCTATTTATGAAGTTTTTATAAATTATGTAAGATGATTGCTAAAACTTTGAATCCTATTATTAATCCATCTTTAATGCAAATTAATATCATGATAATATATATGTATTCTTGTTGATCAATATTCCTAAATTAATTAAATGCAACTCTCGATGTCAATTAAATCTATCCCCTCATATGACCTTTTTATATTTTTATGAAAGATGCGAACATGAAAGCATGCATTCAAAGGAGGATTGGATGCCAATATCATGATTCGTATTGCTTACTGTAGAGATCCATTTTGCCAGTTATTGTCTCATTCTTCTATTGGAGACTGTGGCAGGACCTCATTCCAATAGATGTGGTTATTCGGAGGAGGATTGGATGCCAGTTGGCCTCTCGCTACCAGCATTGTTCCGAGACAGAGACTATCAGTCACATCTTCATTGGCAATAGCATATCCGATCAGGTAGGGCAACAATGGGGCATTCTAGATAGTATGTTCATTGTGGACACATTCAAACTATCATTCATCCACTAATATTTTGGTTTCTATAGACAGAGATGAATGATGCTAAGTATATGGGGATTCACATGGTAACGAGGCATATCATTTGGAAGGTTTATTGCATGATTCATTTTCTTCATATGGGAAGATTGTTTCGAGCTATCCATGGCGGGGGTATTTGACACTTGCACCCATCTTCGACATTTCTTTGGACCCCCTTCCTTATCTCTCTCGTTCTGGTTTGGTGGGGGGACTCCATCAGTTGGATCTATCTAGATCAATATTGATAGCTGCGTCAAGAATGGTTTTGCAAGTGGGGGAGACATCATCAGAGATCACACAGGACATTGTATCATGGATTTCTTAGCTTCGTATGGAATGTGCATGATATTAGAGGTAGAGCTCAGGGCTATTCTTAATGGTATTTTACTAGTTAAAGGACTCAATTTTTCAGCATTTGTATTGAGTCATATTTTGTACTGGCTATTCACTGCATCACTAGATAAATAGGACTATGGGCTATATTCAGGGCATACTCAAACAGAACACAAACATCGTATCATTTAATAGAGACACAGTTTCCTACATCTACAGAGAGATGAATCAAGTTGCAGATGTTCTTGCTGCAAAGGGTTGGGATTATCGATGATATCAGATATATGGAGCAGCTGACCTACCACGACATATTAGGGCACTCGTACAGATTGATAAACATGGACTACCCAGCATTAAAGTATATTTTTTATTTTTTATTCTTATTTTTGTCTTTACTTGCATTAGTTCTTATTGTACGGGAAGTAGTACCTCCTTTTTTATAGCTTTACATTTGTCATTTATCATTTATATTCATTGTAAGGGAAGTAGTACTTCTTCATTTATTGTTTTCATTATTTCCTCATGTAACAACGGTATTCCTCCACTACAAGTGATGTCATATTAATAAAATCTTGGAGGTACCTCCCTCCTTTAACTAAAAAAAGCAAGCATTAAAAATGTTAGAACATCTATAAAAATCATGCGAAGTATAACAGTGTATCTCTATCCCTTATCGAAATTTACAATGGTTGTTATTAGTGATATCTATTTTATCGTTTATCTCGAAATCAATAAAATTCACAAATCATTCCAATTAGTGGCCAGTTAAATGAAAAGCATTAAACACAATAACAAGAATCCAAGAAATAACACATAATGGACGTCAAAATATTTAATTTATATTAAAAACTTGATAATAAGGGGTTATCCACATCTTAGTAATTAGAAACTTAGCATAGCATTGCAACATTACAAGAAAACATGTTTAAGTGGAAAGACATAACTTGAATTATTGATAAATTGAGAAGAGTAAGATGAAATTTGAATCTCTTCAATGATTTCTTGATGAATCTCCACTTGTGCCTTCTTTTCTTTCCGCAAAAATAAATATTGAGTCTTCACTTAATTGAATTTTTGCAAGCGCCTTTCAATTCTTTCATAAAAATTATGAATTTTGCCTTCCTTTGATAATAATTAATGTCTATGAGATGTCTTTTCTATTGGCTGCCCATGTTATGTATCTATAGAGGTAAAATTAGGTAAAAAAATCGTGCAAAATTGGTCTAAAAGGAAGGTTTCCTTGGTATAAAATACCAAAGGAAACATATTTTCTGGTCTTGAAATTGACTAGGTGGCTACCTAGTGTACACCCGGGCAATTGCCTAGACACCTAAGTTAGCCTCTGTTTTGAGACTTCAGGTCGGGCGGTCGCTCGGCTTTTATAACTGGGCTGTCGCCCAGTTATATCTTCTTTCCAACTTTGCATTTTGGTCCCACTTCTTCATTATCTCCTTGATTTTGATCATCTACTTTAAATTACTTCTATTTTAGTCCTTCAACTTCTATTTTCTTTCAATTGATCTCATAACATCTTCAATCATTTTGTGGTTTGAATCAACTATTGAAATATTTCAATTTAGTCCCAATACTTATTTTTTTTACCCCTTTTCGTCAATCTTCGCTTCATTCTTTCAATTTCTCTTCTTTCGATTTAGTTTCATCTAATAAAAAAAATATGCAATAAATTATACCATAATTTATCAAAAGAACTATTAAATATCTATGTTTTTTTGGCCTGGATTATCAATATGCACGTAAAAGAACACCTTGGGGGAGGTAAAAGCCCTAGATTGTTGAAATATTCAGGGAAAATATTGGGCTCGTTTATGTAATTTTACTTATGGCCATTTAGGTAAATAAATAAAATTAATTAAAATTATGGTGCAACTGTTAAAATATGTGTTTGTCCCAGAGTTCATATAGAACATAAAGAAAGCAGTATATCGCAAAAGTTCAACAGAACACAAAGGATTTTTCACCCCAAAGGGGTCTGGATGTTTAGCCTTAGGCCTAATCACCCATTGAGCATCCACACGAAGGGATTACGCTCTAGTTCACTAAAATCACCAAGAATCAGATTACAATGTATGAAGAAATCGGAGATTTCTTCAATTTGTTCTCGCCTCAAATCTCTAAGAATATACACAATCTCACAAAGAATAGATCAATGTCCTTATTGTCTTATCACTAAGAAAATCTATATAAATAACTCAAATTTACAAAATGCAGAAAGCGGGAGACGAACCCTAACCACTCAGAGAGAAAGTCTCACAAAACACTGAACAGTTCCATAGAAAAGTAAAGCTTTGAGAATCACTTAAGGCAGGGAGATCAAACGACTTCAACCAATGTTGGAGATTAGGCCAGGTGTAGGGCCAGCTCACAAAGCCAAGATAATTGATAAGGCGTGAAATTACAAACACGATTTTATATCAAGTAATAACATTTGGGCCAAGGATCCAGTTCCAGCACTAGCCCAACACAATTAACTGGGCCACATAATTATGAGGCAGTTCATATGAATATAAAAATCTCCACCTTGCTGAATAATTCTTGGTGACTTAGAATACTAGAGAACCAATGTGTTTCATTTGCTCTTATTTAACCTGAAACAAGAAAAACAGAAAGTTAGAATTTATTCACAAATAACCTTACTTGATTATTCTAAACATGCTACAAAACAGTAATGTTTAGAGTATTCAAGCAATTTCTAAATTTATTTAAAGGTAAAACTTTGGTTCCCAAGTCAGAAGGATTGCTCTCAGTCGAAATTTTTTTCTAAACAGATCAAACCTTTTTCAACCATGTTCCTCACAAAGTGGAACTTAATATCAACATGTTTTGTTCGATCATGATACGTAGGATTTTTGCTCCGATGTATAGCACTTTGATTATTAGTATAGATTTTGACAGAGTTATTTACAAAACCAATTTCATTGAGTAACCATCTTAACCAAAGACTTTCCTTTACAGCATCACATGCAGCTATGTATTCTGCCTCTATAGAAGACAAGGCAACTAGTTTTTACAATTGAGATTTCCAGCTAATGCAGCCATCACATAGAGTAAAAACATGTAAGGAAGTAGATCTTCTATTATCTAAATCTCCAGCAAAATCAGAATTATTGTAGCCTTTTAAAACAATGCCTTCTTTACACCTTTTAAACAACAGACCTAATTCAATTGAACATTTCAAGTATTTTAACATCCATTTCATAGCAAGCCAATGTATCTCACCAGAATTTGCCATAAATCTACTTAAAATGCTTATGCCATGAGCCAAATCAGGTCTTGTGCAGACCATAAGATACATTATGGAACCAACAGTGTTTGCATAAGAAATATTTTCCATTCTTTTACATTCTTCATCAGTTTTAGGTGACTGTTCACTAGATAGTTTAAAATGATTTGTAATAGGCAAAGATGCAGTTTACAGTAAGTCATGAAAAATTTCTCAAGTACTTTCTTAATGTATGCACACTGTCTTAACCATAACATGCAATCAGATATGTAATCTATTTCCATGCCTAAAATTCTTTTGGCTTGTCCTAAATCTTTCATTTCAAACACAGATTTTAATTTTGATTTAATAGAATCTATTTCAGATCTGTTTTGACAAGCAAGTAACATATCATCAACATATAAAAGCAAGTAAATTGATTCAGGATTTCCTGACCCTTTGAAGAAGAGACAAGAGTCATAATTGCTCTTTATGAAATCCAAAGTCTCAATGTAGGAATTGAATTTTTTCAACAGGCAAACCTTGTGAACATTAGACTTAACTTCATAACCAACAGTTTGTCTCATGTAAATGGTTTTCTCAAGATCCCCATTTAAAAAAGCAGTTTTTACATCCAAATGAGCAAGTTCCCAGTTAAAATGAGCAGTCAAAGAAAGAAGAATTCTAATGGAGGTGTATTTAGCAACATGAGAAAATATCTCATTGTAGTCCACTCCTTCTTTTTGAGTGAAGCCTTTGGCAACAAGTCTAACTTTATATCTTTTACCTCCAACATTAGAATCCCCTTCTTTAATTTTGAAAATCCACTTACAGTCAACAACTTTCAAATTCTCAGGTTTATTAACCAAAATCCAAGTTTTTTTTAATTAGAGATTCCATTTCTTCATTCATAGCTTCTTTCCAAAACTTAGTCTCAGAACAGTTGACAGTTTGATATGATCCAAGGTGTCATTGGAATGATGACAAGTTCGGAGAAAGATCCATTGATAGTTGATGAAGGGCCGATGACTCGATCGAGACAAAATGAGTGTAAGAAGTGATGACATTGCTTGTTCAAGCTACGGTTAGCGACATGGCAATCGCGACGAAGAATGGAGCAAGTTCAATGTTGGGGTCGAGGCCGGAATCGGGATGGATGAACTTGATGCAAACAGCTGAAGATGGAGGCCAAAAGTTCCACTATGCGACCGTATAGTGTAACCATGCATGCGGTCGCATGCATATTAATCGAAACCAAAGGAGGGCTGAAGGCCTGGCCTATGCGACCGCATAGGATAAGCCTATACGATCGCATAAGGTTAATTTTTACAGAAAATTTATTTTTTCTCGAATTTTCCATAATTGCTAGAATTCTATGTTTAGTCAATCTCTTACCTTATTTGTGAGATTATGCACGTTTTTACCTAGTTTCTAGAGTTTGGTATAAATACCAAAAACTTTTATTGTATTAGAACTTTTGACAATTTATTATTAAGAGGCTATTGCTTTCCTTGTTCTTCCATTGAACAATCAATCGAACTTATCAAGATCTAAATCTTGTAGCGTTCAAACATCGGATCGTGGGCTCTTCATTGTGTAATCAAGGGGTTCAATGTGTCATCGTTATCGTTGGGTTTTTTGGTTCACCTTGTTGGGTTCAAATCCTAAATCGGGTTTAATTGGCGTTCTTGGGTTCCGCATCAATCTAGTTGTGGGTTTCATAGTTACCGTTGCTACGTGGTTCGTATCAGCTGGTATCAGAGCTTTGGCTCCAATTCTATCAGGTTATATCCTTTATTTTCTTGTTGGGTCAGTAAACTTTCATCTTTTTGGTAGTTTCTTCGTGTTCTTGAGTCATTCTTCGTTTCCATTTCCTTGATCCATAAATTTCTTATTGGTAGGATAATCTTGTGTTAAAAAAAAGTTGCTTTTCATTGCGGTTACTGTTCATCCGTTAAAAAAAAATACTGTTCACGTAAGGTACTTTTCATCCGTACAGAAAAATAATTTTGAGGTTTGTTTGATTGATTTACTACCAACATTTTATAAACTTCGGATCATCCATTTTTTCTTATCATCCAATTTGAGTCAAATTTATAGTTGAAATTCGCTGGTGTTCTTCCCATTGTCATTCCAAAATCTTTATAGTCCTCTTGAGTTACAATTACCCACGCATTTGAATTTTTGAAGTCACAATTTGATCAGGTGAGTTCATCGTTGTCTTTGGAAGCACTTGGTGAAGGCATTGAGTGGTAAAAATTGGTGAGGCAGAAATTGAGAGAATGTCAGATATGGAAAGTTCAAATTCCAGCATGAATGGAAACCAGATCAGATTGCAAGGTGATAGGATGGATAGGTTTGAACGGTTACTAATGGATATGGGAGCAAGGATGGAGCAATTGAATGCTTCGGTGGTAAATCTTAGTAGGGAACAACCAGCGGATGTACCTCACGATAGGAAAGTTGGTAGGCGAGTCCCTAGGATGGATGAACATGAGATCGATAGTGAATGGGGGTGAAGATGAGTATGAGAGGGATGAGATGGAACGAAAGAGGCATAGAGGCGATAGGTTTGAACGATGTGGAAGAAATAATTATGGAGGTGAAACAGATGGTAATTTGGGTAATATAAAAATGACAATTCCACAATTTAAGGGTTGGAGTGATCCTGATGCATATTTAGAATGGGAGAAAAATGTGGGGTGGATTTTTGATTGCCATAGCTTTTCGGAGGATAAGAAGGTGAAGATTGCGGTGTTGGAATTCACTGATTACGCCATCACTTGGTGGGATCAAGTGGTTACTTTACGGTGTCGAAATCGGGAAAGGCCTATAAATACTTGGGATGAATTGAAGGTGATGATGAAGAAATGGTTTGTACCAAGTCATTACTATAGGGAGCTCCATAAAAAATTGCAGAGTTTGTATCAGGGGTCGAAGAGTGTAGAAGATTATCATAAGGAGATGAAGATCTTGATGATTAGGGCAAATGTAGAGGAAGATTGAGAAGTTACCATGGCTAGGAGATAGCTAATATGGTGGAATTACAGCATTATGTGGAGTTGGAAGGCATGCTGCATGTAGCCATGAAAGTGGAAAGAAAATTGAAGAAGAAGGGAACTGCGAAGCAGCCGGTGAACACTTCGTCTTCTAACCCAAACTGGAAGTCACGCTGGGAAGGTAATAAGGTACATTAACTAAAGGAAAGGAAGAAAGTGCTAGCAAAACCATTTCCAAAATGGAGTCACAACAAGAAAGGAGTAGGGACATAAAATGGTTTCGATGTTTGGTAACGAGACACATTGCTTCTCAGTGTCCTAACAAAAGGGTAATGATTCTATGGACGACGGAGAGGTGGTAAGTGAGAATGAAGCAGAGTATGCCGATATTCCAGCGTTGGAAGAGGTTGATGGAGAGAGAAAAGTGGAATTTACTGTTGGTGAGCTGCTGTTCACAATGAGAGCTCTTAACACTCAAGTCAAGGCGGATGATACTGAGCAACAACGATAAAACATATTCCACACCCTGTGTCACGTCCACGATAAGGTATGTAGTTTAATCATTGATGGTGGAAGTTGCACAAATGTAGCTAGCATAACCTTAGTTGAAAAATTGGGTTTAGTATTGTTTAAATACCCTAGGCCTTATAAATTACAATGTTTGAATGAAAGTGGAGAAGTTAGGGTGAATAAATGGGTGATGATTGATTTTTCAATTGGGAGTTATAGTGACAAGGTTGTTTGTGATGTGGTGCCTATGCAAGCGGGTCATTTTTTTTAGGAAGGCATGGCAGTATGATAGAAGAGTTACGCATGATAGGTATAGGAACCAGTATAGCTTTGCCAAGGAGGGGAGGTCTATTACTCTTATACCATTACCACCAATTTAAGGTATTGAGCCAAATTGACTTAATACCTTGAGCTGTCATTCCAAATCGACCCGCCTATCGAAGTAATCCCAAGGAGACAAAGGAGCTTCAAAGGTAAGTGGAGGAGTTGATGAGCAAAGGATATGTGGGGGAGAGCATGACCCCATGTGTTGTACTTGTCCTACTGGTAACAAAAAAGGATGAAACTTGGAGGATGTGTGTGGACTGTAGAGCTATCAACAATATAATGGTAAAGTATCGTCACCCTATACCTAGGCTGGATGATATGTTAGACGAGTTGCATGGTGCTTGTATTTTTAGTAAAATTGATCTTAAAAGTGGGTACCATCAAATTCGTATGCGGGAGGGTGATGATTGGAAAACGACATTTAAAACTAAGTATAGATTGTATGAGTGGTTGGTTATGCCGTTTGGTCTCACTAATGCACCAAGCACTTTTATGTGATTGATGAACCATGTTTTACGTGCTTTCATATGTAAATTGTTGTGGTGTATTTTGATGACATCTTAATCTATAGCAAGACTCTAGATGAACATTTGGAACATTTAAGTTGTGTGCTTGTAGTGCTAAGAAAAGAACAACTGTATGCTAATTTTAAAAAGTGTACTTTTTGCATGGAAAATGTTGTTTTTCTAGAATTTGTGGTTAGGGCTAATGGGGTAGAAGTGGATGAAGAAAAAGTTAAAGCTATAAAAGATTGGCCAACACCTAAGAGCATAACTGAAGTTAGGAGTTTCCATGGACTGGCTAGTTTTTATAGGAGGTTTGTAAGGGATTTTAGCACAATCACTACACCACTTACTGAAATTGTTAAGAAGAGCGTAGGTTTTCATTGGGGTGATGCACAAGAACATGCATTTAATACTATCAAGGATAGATTATGTAAAGCACCCGTTTTGGCATTACCTAACTTTGACAAAACATTCGAGATTGAGTGTGATGCATCAGGAATAGGTATTGGAGTAGTGTTGATGCAGGACCGTAGGCCTATAGCATATTTCAGTGAAAAACTGAATGGGCCTGCTTTGAACTATCCTACATATGATAAGGAGTTGTACGCACTTGTTCGAGCATTAGAGACTTGGCAACACTACTTGTGGCCTAAGGAGTTCTTGATACACACCGATCACGAGTCATTGAAATACTTATGTAGTCAAGGTAAGTTGAACAAAAAGCACGCGAGGTAGATGAAATTTATAGAGTCGTTTCTGATGCGGACATCATCGAGATTTATTTTATTATTATTGGACTTTATTATTTGTGTTTCGTATTTTTGGGCTTGTTTTAGCGGGTTGGTCCAAGCCCTTAAAATTATGTTATTTTCTGCTATTTATTTGGTTTTCATTGTAGTTGATTTCAGTTCATGATTGATTAATATTGAAATTGGCTTTGCCACGTTTTCTTCCCCTTCTCGGCTTCTTCTTCTTCTTCTTTTCAGCTTCTTCTCCTTCCTCCTCTTTTTCTTCTTTCTCATTCTACATCAAATTGGTATCAGAGCTAAACCTGGATTCCTACTTAATCTGCACCCCAAAACATTCAACAACTCCAAACCTACAGCTACCAAAAATCGATCACCATCTCCTCACTTCCACTTGGGGTGTAAGCGGCCCGATTTTTGCGGTTTTTGACAAATTTTCAAACAAACCGTTTTGACCGGTTTGAGAAAAACTCAAACCTAAACCAAACCGTTTTGACCGGTTTGAAAAAAACTCAAACCTAAACCTAACGGTTTGGTCCAGTTTTAAACCGCCGATTTCGCGTATATTTTTTTTCTGTCTAGTGTCTACTTTTATGCCATTAATTCAATATATATTTATATCTTACTAGCAATAAATCTAAAACAAACTAAATATATCTACTATAAATTTAAATACCAACAAAATAAAAGTAAAATCACAATAAACTAAAGCATAGTTTTTTGTTCGCCCTTTTGACGTTTTAGGATAATACTTTACGATAAAAATACAATACAAGTCCACTAAAATAAATATAAGGTCCAAATAAACATAATAATGTCCCTTTTCAACTAGCAAAATGAATAAACGAATTAATTTTGTCGCAGAACTCAAGAAACATCAAATTTTGTCACAGAACTAGCAAAAGGAAGAAACATTCACATACTCAAGAAGCCACATAACTCATAATCAATTTTGTCCTTCATACACAAAAAAAAAAATTTAATTAGCAAATTGGGAAAAAAAAAAAGAATTAAGACACGTATCCATCTAATAATGGCTTCCAAAAGACAAGTTGCAATTAATTTTTCTCTCTCATTCCACTATATATATCCCCCTTTATCTTCTGCAATTTAACACGGAATTATACATATTCTCTCATATGTAAACAAATGTCTTTTGTGCACCTGATAGTCCGAATTTCAACTTTAAACCTTACTCACGATCAATAAATATGTAAACAAATTTCAACTAGCACGTGACAAAATTTCAATTTTAAGCCTTACTCACGATCAAATAAATATGCAAGAACCTGGAATAGTCTAATAATACCGGTGAACGTACACTGCCGGCGACTGGAAGGTTCGAGATTTCGAGGGCGTTGACGATTTGGGGAAAACCAGGAGGCGCCGCGGGGAGCAAGGCTGCGACCAGCGAGTTGCGAGTGAGAGAAATGGAAATTGGAAGATTAGGGTTGTGACTTGTGAGTATATAGACTTGGGTTGGGCTGTTTAGTGCTACTTCTTTCAAATTTGGGTCTTTTTTATATATAATTAAGCTTGGGTGGGTCGTAAATCTTAATAATAAATAGGAAATTAGAAATTGACAAAAATACCTACAAAATGACAAAATTATTCAATTTTAAAAAATTGAAATTTTGGACAAACTTTAAAAAAAAAAATCAATTTTTTATTTTTTTATTTTATATATTTTTCGCCGGTCTGGTTTGGTTTCAAACCATAATTAAAATTCTTAAACCTAAACCAAATCGTTTTTGACCGGTTTGGTTTGGTTCAAAACCATTTCGTTGACGGGTCCACGTGGTACCAAACCGCCGGTTTCGAAATTGCGGTTTCGGTTCGGTTTGACGGTTTGACGGTTTTTGCTTACAGCGAAAGTTGCACAGTCCAAACCAACGCAAAACCCGCGATCAGTACACACAGAACCGACCCCATCACCCCCAGCGTCATCTTCTCCATATAGCAACAACAATCAACCCAATACACTCCTTTTCTACAGTCAATCGAAACTTACATAAAAAAAAATCAAAAACCGAACTGTATCACCAACCTACCTCCCAGCCGCCGACACCCAGATCTTACCGGCTGCATCCAATCGGCCGAACCCACAGCCACCCACAAACCGCTCGCTGCAACACCACCGTCTACCATAAGACGGAACAGTCGCCGGCACAACCAGTCCGCCGCACGCAACCAATCACCATCAGATTTCTTGACACCATCAACCGCCGCTTCCACCTCTCCAACAACTACGAATTGAACCGCCCCATGGAGACGACGAGCAGACCAATCACCAAAGGAATTTCTTGCTCTTCGGTTTGGTGTGTGGGTTAGGTAATTGATTTGGTATTGGGCTTTAATTTGGGCCTTAGTATTTCTTTTAAATTGGGCCCTAGTTATACATTTGGACCTCTATTTATTAGTTTGTTGTAAGTTTTAAAGTTGGGCCTACTTGTCAAATTGTTTTAGTTTCGAAAAAAAAAGAGTAATTTTGTCAATTGGGCCTCAGTTTGTGTCTAGTTAGTCTTGCCTCTGGGCCTCGATTTGGGCCCCTATTTTATTATACTTTGTAATTTGTTTTAGTTAAAAAAAACGCAAAAAAAAAATCTAACATTTTGTAGGTACCTCTCTTTCATCTGTTGATTGGCACAGTTACTTCAGCAGCAAAACGTGAGCTATTGATTCTTGTCTCTGGAGATTAATTTCTTGGTGCTCATTTGCTTCGACGGACAACAGGGACGCTACTATTCTTCTCTTTAGTTTTACAATACTGTTTCATTATAAAATTGCGTCAATTAAGTGTTTGTGTTGCTATTGCTCCTCATTTACCTACAAATTTACGTCACTAAACACATAATTGTGTTATTCACCCATTTTTATCCTACTTATTTAAGCCCTAACCGTATTATACCCTCAGTTATTTTACACGATTGAATTGCTGTTAGTATTTGACATTTGCTTTATTATTTTACATAGATCAGCGGTAGTAGTTTGCCATATTTGGATCTACATAATCCCATACAAAAATAAATAAATAAATTTAAAAAAATCAATTTGTTTATTGATCTCTCTGTACATTTCATTTAACTAGTAGTGCATTGTATGCAGTTGCGTAGTGGTCGTCTTGTTACATCTAGTTCCCACAACTTGACCATGGACCCACCTCAACTTGATGCCCTTACTCGTCAATTAGCACAACTAGTCAACAACAGTTGCAAACACAAGTCACCGCTAGTCAACAACAGTTACAAACGCCAAGTCGCAACTATCCAAACTGAGATTGCCGCTGCTCGAGAGGAAACTAGAGACTTAGCTGCTAGGATGTCCACCTTTGAACAAATCCCACACTTGACTGAAGCTGAAAACTCTGACGCGTCTAGTAATAGGCATTATCGTCATCCCCAAGGTGTCCGACAACATGTTGGCATAACCGTAGGGATGGACATCACGTCCGTGAACGAGAGCGAGAACATCACCGTTATAATACTGAATCTCCTCCTCATCATGATGAACGTTTCTTCAGAAACATTAAACTGGATGCCCCAACCTTTGATGGCTGTTTAGACCCTCGGGTATTTACTCAATGGGTTAGAGATAAGGACCATTTCTTCGCTTGGTATGGAGTCCCAGAAGACCGGAGAGTTCAGTTTGCTAGTCTGAAGCTAACTGGCACCCCTCAACTCTTTTGGGAAAGTGTTGAGAAACTCCTGGAGCGTCGTCGTGCTCCTTCTGTTGGGAGTTGGGATGAAATGAAGCGTCGCCTTCAAGATAGTATCTACCTCAATCGTATAAGGGTCATTTGTTGGATCAATGGAATGCCCTCACGCAAGGTACTCAACCGGTGACTGAGTACGTCACTCAGTTTGATGAATTTAGAATGAGATGTCAGGTCGTTGAGGATGAAGCCGTGAACTTAAGCAGGTTTCGGCAAGGCCTCAGAGATGATCTTAAACGTGAGCTTGTCCTTCGGGGCGTTGCTATTCTTGACCACGCCTATGCCTTCGTCCGAGATTATGAGTTAGTTACTAGGACTCCGTTTAGAAGTCGTGGTGACAACCGTACCCCTATTTCTTCAGCACCCAGTTCTGCAGCTCCCACTACGCCCCAAAAGTCTATTTTAGGGCCCTCTCCATCTAAGGGTCCTCTTGTAGGAGAAAATAAAAGTAGGGGTCCAGAAATTCTAAGGACGTCATCCCGCTTGCAATGTTTTAATTGTAAGGGTTTCGGTTACATTTCTTCTAACTGTCCGAGTCGAGCCCTAGTTCTGGAAGAAAGTGAGAGTAGAGAGGATGGTGTATTGGAGGATCAAGTTTACGAACCTAAGTTTGAAGAGTTTGAGGACTTGGATAATAATGAAGATACCTTCGTAGGTTGTATTCGAACCCTTCCGGTGGACTTAGAGGCAAGGCCACTTATCCCAGACACGTCGAGATTGGGTGTTGTACGTTGTACCCTGACTCAGCCCGAAAATGCTGATGATTGGTGACGTCATGCCATTTTCCACACTTACATCAAGATCAATAATAAAGGATGTAAAGTCATAGTGGATAGTGGTAGTTGCATTAATGTGGTGTCGATGACTACTGTAGCCCACCTGGGGTTGTAATCTGTACCTCACCCTCAGCTATATAGCGTCTCTTGGGTTGATACTTCCTCGATAGCTGTAAAGGAATGTTGTCTGGTGCCTATTCAGTTTCTCGAGTATAAGGATCATATATGGTGTGACATCATTCTCATGGATGTCGGTCACGTCATTCTTGGTCGGCCTTGGTTGTTCGATTTAGATACCATTTATGGTCGATCCAATTCATGCTCATTCATATTTAATGGTAAAAAGATCCACCTTAACCCTCTTCTACCAAGACCTGTTGGCTCACATGAAACAAAGAAGAGTGCGGAACGAAAGGGATTACACATCATTAATCCTATGGAGTTCGAACGTACACTTGTGGGCAATTCGGTTGTGTTTGCCTTGGTGGTCTTGGAAGTCTCATCGAGTTCCCCATTTGTAGCCCCTCCTGAAGCCCAGGCGATCATTCAAGAGTTCCAGGATGTGTTCTCCCAGGACTTACCTGACGAACTACCTCCTTTACGGGACATCCAACATGCCATAGACTTGGTCCCGGGAGCGTCCCTTCCAAATTTGCCTCATTATAGGATGAATCCTACCGAACACGTTGAACTAAAGAGGCAAGTGGATGAACTCCTTCACAAAGGATTCATCCGTGAGAGTTTAAGTCCTTGTACCGTGCCGGCGCTGTTGACCCCTAAGAAAGATGGCTCTTGGAGGATGTGCATAGATATTCGTACCATCAATAGGATCACGGTAAAATATCACTTTCCTATTCCTAGGCTTGATGACATGTTGGATATGATGGTTGGTGCTACGATATTTTCCAAAATTGATTTGAAGAGTGGGTATCACCAGATTATGATCCGCCCAGGTGATGAGTGGAAGACCGTTTTTAAAACAAAAGATGGTCTTTATGAGTGGTTAGTTATGGCTTCGGCCTAACTAACGCTCCGAGCACTTTTATGCGAGCAATGACACAAACTCTTCATCCTTTCATGGGTAAGTTCCTTGTTGTCTACTTTGACGACATTCTCGTCTATAGTACAATGAAGGAACAACATCGAGATCATCTCCAGCAAGTTTGTTCTGCCCTTCGGTCAACAAAATTCTATGCTAATGTAAAGAAATGTTCGCTCTTCACCGATAGCGTCGTCTTCTTAGGTTTCATTGTATCATCTATGGGGGTATCTGCCGATCCGGCCAAAATTTAAGCGATTGTTGATTGGCCTAGCCTAAGACTTTGCATGATGTCGGAGTTTTCATGGCCTACCAACCTTTTATCGTCGTTTCATCAAGGGGTTTAGCACAATCATGGCTCCCATTATGGAGTGTATGAAGAAGGGAGAGTTTCATTGGACCCATGAAGCAACTTAGGCTTTTAAACTAGTTAAGAAACGAATGATGGAAGCTCCTGTCATGCACCTTCCTGACTTCACCAAGGTTTTTGAAGTTGAGTGTGATGCCTTCGGGGTCGGTATTGGGGAAGTCCTTAGTCAGGAACGCCACCCTGTCGCTTATTTCAATGAGAAATTGAACAACGCCAAACAATGGTACTCGACTTATGATAAGGAATTGTATGCAGTTGTGCAGGCTTTGCGATATTGGCGTCATTATTTGCTACCCCAAGAATTTGTTCTTTATTCAGACCATGAGGCGCTTCGTTATCTCACCTCCCAGAAGAGATTGAATTCTAGGCACGGTCGCTGGGTTGAGTATTTACAGGCCTATTCTTTTGTTTTGAAACATAAGAAAGGTGTTGAAAACCAGGCAACTGATGCATTAAGTCATCGTATCTCCCTTTTGTCGATCATGAACGTTAAAGTCATAGGTTTTGAACAGCTTAAGGACGAGTACGAAACTTGTCCTGACTTTAAGGATATCTTTCTTGATTTGCAAAATGGACAATCGGATACTATGGACGGTTTTCGCCTTGAGGAAGGTTATCTTTTTCGAGCTAATAAATTGTGCATCCCTCGCACTTCGGTGCGAGATTTCATAGTTTGGGATATTCATGCGGGAGGTTTAGCCGGTCACTTTGGGCGAGATAAGACCATAGAGGAGATTGAACGTCAATTCTATTGGCCTAGTTTGAAGAAAGATGTGGCCAAGATAGTTAGCACTTGTAACACCTGTCAGTTGGCCAAACAAAAGAGGCAAAACACTGGCCTCTACATACCTCTTCCCGTTCCTGATTGCCCTTGGCAAGATATGAGCATGGACTTTGTGTTAGGGCTTCCACGTACCCCGAAGAAACATGACTCCATTTTCGTGGTAGTGGATCGCTTTTCCAAGATGGCTCATTTTATCCCTTGTAGCAAAACTTCAGATGCATCTAGGGTTGCCACATTGTACTTTAATAAGATTGTTAAATTGTATGGCCTCCCTCAAACCATCGTGTCATATAGGGATGTTAGGTTCACTAGTCACTTTTGGAGAACGTTGTGGCACAAAATGGGTACAAAGTTAAAATTCTCTACTGCCTATCATCCGCAGACTGACGGTCAAACGGAAGTGGTTAATCGTAGTCTTGGTAATTTACTAAGGTGTCTGGTCCAAGAAAATCTTAGAAATTGGGATTTAATTCTTCCTATAGCTCAAATTGCATATAACAGTTCCATGAATCGATCGTTAGGTAGGAGTCCATTTGAAGTTGTTCATGGTTTTAAGCCTAGGAAGCCTTTAGATCTCATCCTGATGTCCCCACATGATATAGTGTTTATGTCAGCTGAAGGATTTGCACAACATCTTCATGACTTGCATATTGAGATCAATAAACAACTTGCAGCTAGTAATGCATCTTATAAGCTTCGAGCTGATTTACATAAGAGACATGTTGATTTTAATATTGGGGATTATGTCATGATCCGAATTAGACCAGAGCGGCGCCTACATGGACGCCTCTAAATTGCAAGCTCGTAGCGCTGGTCCTTTTAAAATTTTAAAGCAAGTTGGCCCAAATGCTTATGTTGTTGACCTTCCGCCACATCTTGGCTACCACCATACTTTCAATGTTGAGGATTTAGTTGCTTATAAAGGCCGTTTCAATCCCTCTGATGATCATTTCCTACCTCCATCTGTGGACCTTGACTCGGAATCTCTTGCTACTTCTAACCCATTGCCACACGTCCTAGCACACAAAGATAAAATTGATGCTATTTTAGATGAAAACAGATTGTGTTGACTAAAGGTGGGGATGTTCAGCGCTTCCTTGTTCGTTGGGTTGATCGACCTGAGTCTGATTGCACATAGATTACTAGAGAGACACTACATCAGCTTGATCCAGACTTATTGGAGCTCTATCAAAGTCAGCAGAATCTTCATTTGCCCAGTTCTCCTTCCACTCATCCAGGGGATGTTGGTGGGGACACCAGATTCCGACCACCGCTGACACGCTTTTATCGACGTCGGAGGAAGCTCGTCCAACCCCTGAGCTTATGGTTGGATGATTGATTGCAGCCTTTTCTACTTATCCACTCGACGGGGTCGAGTTTTCTTCTACCCCGGGAGAGTTGATACGGACATCATCGAGATTTATTTTATTGTTATTGGACTTTATTATTTGTGTTTCGTATTGTTGGGCTTGTTTTAGCGGGTTGGCCCAAGCCCTTAAAATTATGTTATTTTCTGCTATTTATTAGGTTTTCATTGTAGTTGATTTCAGTTGATGATTGATTAATATTGAAATTGGCTTTGCCACGTTTTCTTCCCCTTCTCGGCTTCTTCTTCTTCTTCTTCTTCTTTTCAGGTTCTTCTCCTTCCTCCTCTTTTTCTTCTTTCTCATTCTACATCAGTTTTCCTACGTCATCCGGTATAAACAAGGTAAGAAAAATGTGGTTGCGAATGCGTTATCTCAAAGGTATGTGCTTCTAAATTCTTTAAGTGCACGTTTACTTGGCTTCGAATACATTAAAGGAATGTATGTGAGTGACCTTGATTTATCTAGCATTTATGAATCATGCAATAAGGGGGCTATCGATAAATTTTATAAACATGAGGGGTATTTGTTTAGGAAACTAAGTTGTGTATTCCAAATTATTCTGTACGCAGATTCTTGGTAAGGGAAGCACACGATGGGGGTTTAATGGGTCATTTTGGGGTACAAACGTCTTTAGACATCATAGGGGAACATTTTTATTGGCCTAAAATGAGAAGTGATGTTGAACGCATTTGTGGGAAATGCATAACTTGTAAACAGACTAAGTCTAAAGTTTTGCCTCATGGGTTGTACAGTCCTTTGCCTACACCTAGTAAACCTTAGGTGGATATTTCAATGGATTTTGTGTTGGATTTGCCTAGGACAAAAAGGGGTCGGGACTCAATATTTGTGTTAGTGGATAGGTTTAGTAAAATGGCACACTTTATACCATGTCACAAAACTGATGATGCCACCAATATTGCAGATTTGTTCTTTAGGGAAATAGTACGTTAGGCACTGAATTGTTGTTTTCTACCACTTGTCATCAGCAAACCGATGGGCAAACTGAAGTAGTTAAGAGAACCATGACTCAATTGCTTCTTATGGTAATCAATAAGAACTTGAAAAGTTGGGAGGAGTGTTTATCTTTTATTGAATTTGTTTATAATAGAGCTATACACTCTACTACTTCGTTTTCACCGTTTGAAGTTGTTTATGGGTTTAATTCACTAACACTTTTGGATTTGTTGCCTAGGTAGCATGGATGCTAAGCGAAAGCTGAGTTGGTAAAGTCATTGGATGAAAGGATCAGGATGCAAATGGAGGAGAAGAGTAAGCTCGTAGCAGCGAAATAAACAAAGGTAGAAGGCGCGTGACATTTGAACCAAGGGATTGGGTTTGGGTGCATTTCAGAAAAGAGTGCTTTCCGGATCATAGGAAGTCTAAGTTGCAACCGCGTGGGGATGGACCATTCCAGGTCATCGAGAGGATCAACGATAATGCCTACAAAGTGGATCTCCTAGGTGAGCATAATGTTTCAGCTACATTTAACGTTGTCGATCTATCTCTGTTTGATGTAGGTACAGATTCGAGGACGAATCATTTCGAAGAGGGAGGCGATGATATGATCCAAGGTGTCGTTGGAATGATGACAAGTTCGGGGAAAGATCCATTGATAGTTGACAAAGGAACGATGACTCGATCGAGGGTAAAAGTTCCACTATGCGACCACATAGTGCAAGAACCGATGACATTGCTTGTTCAAGTTACGGTTGGCGATATGGCAATAGTGACGAATAATGGAGCAAGTTCCATGTTGGGGTCGAGGCCGGAATCGGGATGGATGAACTTGATGCAAGCTGTTGAAGACGGAGGCCAAAAGTTCCACTATGTGACCACATAGTATAACCATGCATACGGTCGCATGCATAATAACCGAAACCAAAGGAGGCCTAAAGGCTTGGCCTATGCAACTGCATAGGATAAGCTTATGCGATCGCTAGGGTTAATTTTGGCAGAAAATTTATTTTTTCGCGAATTTTCCATAATTGCTAGAATTCTATGTTTAGTCAATCTCTTACCTTATTTGTGAGATTATGCACGTTTTTACCTAGTTTCTAGGGTTTGGTATAAATATAAAAAATGTTTATTGTATTAGAACTTTTGACAATTTATTATTGAAAGGCTATTGCTTTTTCTGTTCTTAATCTTGTGGCGTTCAAACATCGAATTGTGGGTTCTTCATTATGTAAGCAAGGTTCAACGCATCATCGCTATAGTTGGATTTTTTGGTACATCTCGTTGGATTCAAATCCAAAATAGGGTTTAATTAGCGTTCTTGAGTTCCGCATCAATCTAGTTGTGGATTTTGTAGTCACCGTTGCTATGGGGTTGCAGCTTCTTCAAAAGTGGAGAGTTCAGCATTCACAGAATCATAAGCAGTAAACAAAGTAACAAAATCATCACTTTTAAACCTAGTGGAAGGAATTATGTTCTTTCTATCTCCGTCTCTAGTCAGTTGGTAGTCAGTCAAAGTAGGATTATTGGATTCAGTTTCATCATCAGGTTCACTCGGATCCTGATTAGCTTTAGATTGAGTAGACTCCACCTCAATCAAATCATTTTGACTATCATATTGATTTTCAAGAATGGTCTCAATGGTAGGAACAGGATTATCTGATTCTGTCTCAGATTTCGACTTGCAGGGGAAGTCATTTTCCTTGAAGATAACATTTCTGCTAATAATAACTTGAAAACCATTTTTACATTTAACCCAAAGTCTTTACCCTTAGGTTTCTTCCCCATACCCCAAGAAGACACATTTCAAGGACCTTGGTTCAAGTTTTCCTTCATTTTGATGGGAGTAGGCAGCACATCCAAAAACTTTAAGTTTAGTGTAATCAGGCACATTATTAGACTACAGTTTCTCAGGGATATTAAAATCAATGGCACATGAAGGACTTCTATTAATGATATATGTGGCTATTTTCAAAGATTCCCCCCAAAAATTTTTTTAGAAGGCCAGAACTGTGAATCATACATCCGACCTTCTCCAATAAGGTCCTATTCATCCTCTCAGCAATACCATTTTGCTGAGGGGTGTATGTCACAATTCTATGCCTTAGAATTCCATTTTCTTTATAGAAAGAGTCAAATTCCAGATTGCAAAATTCAAAGCCATTGTTAGTCCTAAGTGCTTTGATCTTTTTGTTGGTTTGATTTTCAATCATCATTTTCCAATGTTTGAAATTTTAAAAGTGATGGAAAATGGAACTCCAGGCAACCTCATCTAACTTATACCTCATATAGATACTAAATTCAAGTGACCAAGTCCCCATCTAAGGCAGCAGCACACCACTTTTCCAACAACAAAGCCCTCATTTTCTGTCTCCATAGATTGAATTCCCCAGTACCCCTCCAAATCTCTACTTCAAATTTTTGTGCAGTAGACATGATTAGGAAGAAACATACAAGACTCAAATAATATGTCACACGGTAACTAACAAGTATTGATAGTATAAGAAAGAACTTCAAGACATCACAGAATATGATACGTGCTGACAATTGATCAATCAGTGACAATAATATCATGCAAGAAACGTCAATTTGAAAAATGTCTAAGGGGTGGTAAACCTTTGTTCTCCTACTCCCTTAGATTCCCAGATCCTCAAAGAGATCTTGGACAAAGGAAAGCAGGAGAGGATTACTTACCTTAATAACAGATTCCAAAATTGACAAAAAGTGCTGAGAGTAATAGGGGGTTTCAGAGAATACTAGAAGCAGATGTGAAGCAAACCTCAAAGCAGGTGCAAGAAGCAACGAGTCACATAGACTCAGTAAGGACTCAATGGAATCGACGAGTCAACACAACTCACCACGACTCAGTACGAGTCAAACGAGTCACCACGACTCAGTACCGAGTTGGATCAAGAACACCAGATCGCAAGAGATAAACCACAGTAGAAGTGTTTTTCCAAAGAAATCACACAGGTCAATTTACAGAAAATTGTATCCTTTAAAAGAAATTCTTATTTTAAAAGATAAAATGTAAAGCTCAACTCAAGGTTTTATTTTCCAAAAAGACCGTTTCAGAAATCGCAAGGTCTGTACAGACAAGAAAATTTTGAAAAATTAGGGTTTTTGAAAAACGAACACCGACCCAGATCCACAACTAATAATGGCTTTGATACTACTTGTTGGTCCTAGAGTTCACATAGAACATAAAGAAAACAGTAAATCGTAGAAGTTAAACATAACACAAAGGATTTTTCACCCCAATGGGTCCGGATGTTCAGCCTTAGGCCTAATCACCCGTTGAGCATCCACACAAAGGGATTACGCTCTAGTTCACTAAAATCACCAATAATCAGATTACAATGTATGAAGAAATCAGAGATTTCTTCAATTTGTTCTCTCCTCAAATCACTCAGAATATACACAATCTCACAAAGAATAGATCAAGTGTCCTTATTGCCTTATCACTAAGAAAATCTACAGAAATCACTCAAATTTACAAACTGCAGAAAGCAGGAAATGAACCCTAACCACTCAGAGAGAAAGTCTTACAAAACACTGAACAGTTCCATAGAAAAGTGAAGCTTCATGAATCACTTAAGGCAGGGAGATCAAACTACTTCAGCGAACGTTGGAGATTAGGCCAGGTGTAGGGCCAGATCACAAAGCCAAGATAATTGATAAGGCGTGATTACAAACACTATTTTACATCAAGTAATAACATTTGGGCCAAGGATCCAGTTCGAGCACTGGCCCAACACAATTTACTGGGCCACAGAATTATGAGGCAGTCCATATGGATATAACAATATGTGGTGGTAATATAATTACCCTATAAATAAAACAACCCTAGAAACTTAAAAAGAAGCTAAGTATTTCTTTGCCCTCTCTCAATAAATGAAACAATATAATTAACATTAAATATAACTAATTAAATCTTTGCAGGATTAAATCACGTCTTGTGGGGAGCGTTCTGGCCTTAAGTTTAACAATAGAAAGAAAAAAGAACTCACATTCTACTATTGTGGAATGTGGTCTACTTCCAAAGAAATATTTAAGACTTGAAAGAGTGGGTAAAAAAAAGTATAATGGGTGACTCAGTTTCTTTTAGATATCCAAAATTTTAAATTCCTCCCGAACTTCCAAACAAGTTTCTTCATCCACACATAATTTAAACAACCGTTAACAATTCTAACAGTTTGGTTTTACGTGGAAATTGATGACATAAACCCGTTTATCAATATGATAAAATGCATTATCCCAAACTCCACGAACCACACTTTGTTTTTGAAATGCACATCATTTTTATATGGTAGCCAGTTAATGATTCAAATAATTATAATTTCATCTCTTGCTATTGAATTGTGAGACTATGATGTTAATTTGTAAATATAAGGCAACATACAATTGACATTTTAGAGTGAACAGGTACCATTGATTTTGGGAAGAAGAATGATTTTGTGGAAAATTACTAATACCAGCGGGTTAGGATGGAATTGGAATTGTGGAACAAAGAGCCTGATTCATATAATTTGAGGTAACATTATTTATTATGTTGATAAAGGAGTTCATGCTGTCAATTTTAACGTAGGATTGAAGTGGTCAGTTAAATTAGGTATGGACGGAGAACATATTTAGAAGTCGGGGATGGATTATGGAAAAATGAAAGTTTGGATACCTATAAGAAATGTCTAGTTAAATTAGATATGGATGAGAAATATATTTAAAGTTCGAGTATGTATTAGAGAAACTTAAAAGTTTGAATATCTATAAAAAGCGCAGTTGAAAATTGATGTACCATTTGGCACGGCGGACATAGGGGGCTGGGGGCACGTGCCCCCTAACTTTGCTTTGCTCTATTATTATTTTTTTAATTTTCTATGTTTTGTTTCAATTTTCGAAATTATTATACAATGTGAAACGAAATCGAAATATTGCATTCTTAATATCATTCCGAAGTGCTCACAGTCTAGTTTTTTATGTCGTTAACGGCGTGTGAAACCACCAATCGTAGCAAATGTTATGACTTGTCAAAGTAGGCGATTTAAAATTAGTATTTCGAGCATTTCGATAACATGCTAACTTTAAAAATTCTCCGACAATCGTACGGTAGTCGAATCTATAAATCGCTTATATCATCTCAAAGCTCGTTTCGAGAACTACATTATAGGCATATTGAATAGTTCAAATAGATATCGAAAATAGTTAAAGATGCGTCAAACGTATATCTTAAAAAGAGGCGTCTAACTCACATTTTAAAAAAAAATGTAATTATTTAATTAACATTTATTATTTCTGTGATACAAATTTCTCAATGTAATTTGCATTATTTTCTTAGGAAATTTATATAGGATATGACATAAAAAAATTTCAAAATTTTACATTCGGAAAAGTCATATTCCATGTAAATTTTCGGATGCAAAATTACAAGAGGTATGATTTTTTTGGATGCAAATTTTCGATTGTAAAATTTCTCCCAACTTTTTTGCAAGTTCATTTGTGCCCCCAACTTTAATTGTCTGCATCCGCCCCAGCCATTTGGGGTTTTTATTTATCCTAAATTACTACACAAGCTAGAAAAGGAACATAAAAAAGAAAACTAATTCCCATCCCAAAAAACGAAGGAAAAACAGACTGAAGTCAGCAAACTTTAAAGAGTTAAAAGACGAGGAGCAAAAAAACTAATATTTTCCCTTCCATCACTATTATAATCCCAATATTCTTGGCTGTTCACTAATATCCAATGTTATAAAAATCGGACTGGACCACCCGGCTCAACTAGAAAAATTGTGAACCGGCCTCTAATCCAGTATGGTACTCATACATTAATCGGAAAATAAAGAACCGGCTAATAAACCATCAACCCGGCCGATTTAACTGTGAAAGGAAAACCGGCCACGATTTTTCCAATTAATCCGATTAATATAATTTTTTTTTCCACAAAAATTTTGTAACTATCTTAATGGGCCACCTATTGCAATAGTTGGCCGAAATAACTTTTTTGTACAAATGATACTCCTTTATCTCCTTTTTAAAGGAGACTTCTTTCAATGTTTTAATAATCTTCCAATGTGGGATACTAGCCAATTGCCAATTCTAAGTGTTTACTAGTTTACTTCATTATTTTCATTAACAAATCATAATCACAACAAGATTATAAACCCAAACAATTTCAATTTGAACAAAACAAATTATTTTGGACATATTAATTGTTAGTTTTTGAGGTTATAAAATAAATCTAATTAACAAACATGGATTATATTTACTTTGAATTAGTAAACTAAAATAAAAAAATATTATAGTTACGATATTTTTTAGTTTAATTGTGTATTTATTTATTTAGTTTGTCATCCGGTTTGATACCGGTTTAACCCCGATTCGACCCTCTTCCTTTTTTAAAACATTGTTAATATCTATCTGCCTTTTAAACTCCAACCTCAAGTCCATATTTACATTCAACACAATATTCGCCTTTTGATTTTTCATCTCTATGAAATGGTTAAGTTATATATATTCTTCCTTTGCATCATTCCTGTGTCATTTTCTTGTCTTCAACTTTCCTCGAATGGACTCCATGGCCATTTCGTTTGATCATTCTCACCTTCAACATCATTAAAGCATAGAGCCTCCTCCAACACTTCTACTGCTAGGGATAATAGTGTTTTCATTATGTCATTGGCCAAATCAAAGTATGTTAGAGAAGGGTTAATAATCATAAACAAATAGAAATGAATGGTAAAAAAGTGGGTACTACTTATGGGGTCATCGTGAGCTTCTTGAATTATTAATTGGTTGATAGAATAGTTAGCACTAGACACAATTGTGTATGACTGCTTCCATTGATATTGCGACACTGCTTCCTTTGAAACAAAAACTCATTATAGTATGAGAGATCATCCAAATTCAAGAGCATTTTTCAAATCCTTTTATTTTTTAGATAAAGAACTCAATAAGACTACAAATTTTTGATCACTTGAGATAGTTTCATGATGAGTGTGTTTCACTCATGATATTATCACTATTTAATATTGATATTTTGTTTGTCTTTAAGAGTTTCAGAACTTTTTGATGTGTTTTCATGTTTTGTTGTAAGTCAACTAAATGGTGAAAAGGGGGACTCTTGGAGCAATTAGAAGTCAATAAGTGATGATGATATGAAACGAGGACATGAGGAATTGAAAACATGAAAAAAAAAAAAAAGGGCAAGAAAAAAGGAGCTTTTTTTTTTTTTTTTTTGGTTAAAGGAGGGCGGTACATCCAGAATTTTATTAAAAAACCCTCACTTGTGGCGGAGGAAAACCGTGGTTACATGTGAAAACAAAGAACGCGGTAAATAAGGAAGTACTACTTCCCTTAAAATACTTATCCTTACACTATACTTATTTTTATAATCAAAATGATACTTCATCATCTAAAATGAGGTAATTCCCAACGGTCAGTACATAAAATACCTCTAAGGAGGGTCGGGATTTCATCGCCGAAAAATATCTTTGTGGAAGAACCTCCACAAGCCGTTTTAGCAAGAAAATCTGCTGCCATATTTGCCTCTCGATATACATGATGAACCTGGGCGTTAAGTAGAGAAAACAAGTCCATTATCTCTTCCCAATAGTCCCAAAGCCACCATAAGGAACATGCACCTTTTTCCACCCAATGAGCCACGACCTCCGAATCAGTTTCCACCACAATATCCCTTGCGCTCAAATCCCTACACATGTGTAACCCATCCAAAAGAGCACGAGTTTCAGCCACCATATTAGTGCAAGCTCCGTAGAAATGGGAAAAGCCAGCTAGGCATGTTCCAGTCATATCACGTAGAACTCCTCCTCCTCCAGCGAATCCTGGGTTACCTTTAGATGCTCCATCAATATTTAATTTTAATTGCGTGCCTACTGGTTTCCTCCAACTGATCATTTGCACTTTGGTCTACTTAACCTCATTTATAGGACAATTTAATGAGCGTAAGCACTGGATATCATGCTCAGAAATTTTAGTGATTTTGGTGATCAAACTCGCAATCTGAGAAAGAAGAGACTTAATCTGCCAAATTATCTTCTGCCAAATAATGGGGTGACTTTCCATCCTCGCCTCACATCTGACTTTCCAGAGCGCCCAAGTGATAATTAATGGAGTAATTCCACGAAGAACTCCCACCTGTGAAGAGCTAGAGGCATGTTTCCACTATAAATTTAATCTGCCTCTCCAGGCTGCACAATGTGGCAGGGAAAGATTGAAGTGAGATGCGAAATAAGACTAGACTGTTTGAGCCACTTCCCCAATACACAAAACATGATCTATAGTTTCTGTCGAAGGAGTTACACAGCAGTTACATTTAGAAGCTAACGGAATTCCCATAGCTTAGACCATACCATCAACAGGTAAGCAATTTAAATGTGCTCTCCAGGCCACAAAAGACATTCTTTTAGGAATTTTATTGTGTCACGGCCAACGTTTCCATGTGCATTCCACCCCCTTTTTACGGATTAATTCCCAGGAAGATTTAGTTGAGAAAGAACCATCCTTACTAGGCTTCTACACATAGCAATCACGTACAGCAGAAAGTTTAATTTTCATACCTTCAATAAACTGTGCTTGATTTTCATCCAACAATACTCTCAGTCGACTTCCATTCCAGTTCCCATTACTAGTCAAGAGGTCCCTGATTTGTATTTGTGGTTCCTTCACTTCGAGACCTGCTTTGGCCAGGCTTTGGATGCCCAACCAATTATCATACCAGAAATTAGATGATCCGTCTCGAACACGGCAAAAGGAATTTTGTAAAACTATAGGCAATGCTGAAATCACCCCTTTCCAAAAGCGAGAATGTGAAGGGGATATTTTCGCCAAAGCAACAGGCTTCGTCTTCAAATATTTTTATGCAAAAAATCAGCCCAAAAAGATCCTCCAACCATCAACTTCCATGCAAATCTCATAAATAATGCTTGTTGCACTTCACTAAAATCTCGAATGCCCAGACCACCCTCATCCACTGGATAACAGATTGTTCGTCATGAAACCCATTTTCATCTCTTAGACCCATCACTTGCGTTCCAGATGAAAGATGAGAAGATACGATTTAGCT
Organism: Fraxinus americana; assembly: GCA_035079005.1. Taxonomy (NCBI): domain Eukaryota; kingdom Viridiplantae; phylum Streptophyta; class Magnoliopsida; order Lamiales; family Oleaceae; genus Fraxinus; species Fraxinus americana. The sequence continues at coordinate 53,788 of JAVHZT010000221.1, read as the reverse complement.
CATTATGGATCCCTTTAGGCAAATTCAGGATCGACAATATATGGATAGGCATGCTACAAAGTGTAAGTGTTATGCCCTAGATCCAATCAACTTTGGACATAAACACTTTAAATATATATAATCAATGCATATGTATGGCAATATCTATTATTTAATTGAATTAATATTCTAATAAATTAAATAATAGAATCCGTAGATTCAAGTCTTGGTGATTTGTTAATCACAAGGAGTTGTGATTGTGAGATACAAATTACATATGACTGAATCTTAAATCGTCCGTGGTCGAAGTAATAACGAGATACGGATATCGTTATTACGGATAGACTATCGCGTGTGGCATTCTTACTTGTGAAGTAAGTAGCTGATCTCACAAGCTAAAGTGTGGTGACACTTGAATGAACACGTGGATGTTTTGTTATAGAACAAAACATTGGAGACCCGCTGAGAGATTCCACATGGATAACTATCTAAGTGTTAGTGGTTAATCTCTAACGTTCGGTAGTGGAATTGGTCCTTTGATTTGAGGTCATCATAGTACCTTATATGAGGGCAGTCATACTTTGGTGGTGTTGGATGTTGCTCTGTCAAGAGTCGCTAATACAGCATCGTTCGGGTATGTCAAGAATCATATGAAGGTTGTGAATGATCAATAGAGGATTCGTCACTCTTAGATAGTAAGAGATTATGATCTACATTTTATCCAGTTAAGTTAATAATGAAATCCTTGGCCAAGGTGAACTCATAAGTCGGAAAAGAGTTTTCGACGTACATTGACTTAACAGTGGGATAAAAGATATGATCGATAATTGAGATTGACACATATCCATATCTCATAATTGATCGGATCATATTGACGAAAGGATTATAGTTTCACTAAAAACGAACAAGTTTGGTTTTGTCATGCTACGTGATATTTCCCGTCACATGTATTGCCCTGATACATTGCTAGATGTCAATCTGGGACAACGAAAATGAATTAGTGATAAATTAAAAGGGGCGTTTTAATTTATCGATTTTGATTAGATCAAAATAATAATTCACGTCGTTCGGCATCATGATCGGGAACCTAATGGGTCACACACAAAAGGGAATCAGAAAAATGAGATTTACCAATTAATTAATTGACAAGTGTTGGATAATTAATTAATTGGGTTGTTTATTAATAGGCTCGAATTAATTAATTGGATTAATTAATTCATGGACCAGATTTAATTAATTTGATTAATTAAATCTTGGACCGGGTTAAGTTTAATAGATGGGTCGAGCCCATCTGGACTTATATTAATAGACTACTAGGGTTTGAAAAACTGTAGAGAATTTTATTATTCTTGCTAGCACAAGAAAAGAAACCCTAGCCGTCATTCTTATTCTCTGTGTGGATCACCATTGGAGGCTGGACAATTGGACAGCTTGGATTGCAGATCGTGATCATTGGAGTTCAAGAAAAAGCAAAAGAGTTTGTGGAATTCATCAAAGGTATCATTCTCATCACAGTTTCTATCTAAACACATTGCAGATCCTCGTTTGGGAATTGAAAATCGTTTAATTTCCGCTGTGCATGTTAAGTAAATTCCCAACAGAAAGAACATGCTTAATTAAAGTTATTTTCCGCCCAAAGGAAAGTAGACGACCCTTCCAGCCAGCCAGTTTCTTTTGGATTTTATCCATCATAGGTTCAAACATATATTTCATAAGTCGACCAGTATAGAGAGGTACACCCAAATAAGTACAAGGCCAAACGCCTTCTTTAAAACCCGAAGAAGCCAATAGATTTCTTTTGCGCGCAACAGATATATGTTTAGAGAAAAACATAGAAGATTTCATAGGATTTATCATCTGGCCAGAAATCATCTCATACTTTTTAACAATGTAAAGGAGATTACCAATTGACTTTTTTTTACCATTGGCGAATATAAGAAGATCGTCAACATAAAATAAATGACTAACCACAAGTCCTCCAGAATGAAAAAGTTGAATATGATTTCTATCAAAGGCCTGGTTGATCATTCTTGACAAGAGCTCTTGTGCCAAAATATACAAATATGGTGATAGAGGGTCTCCTTGACGTAGCCCTCTAGATGGTTTGAAGAAACCCGTGTCATACCATTGAGCATAATGGAGAAGAAATACAATTATAGATGAGATTTCTCCACTGATCAGAAAAACCCAATTTCCTTAAGCTTGTAAGAAGGAAACGCCAATTAACTCTATCATAAGCTTTCGCCATATCAATCTTTAATAAAACATTACCACCCCTCACCTTCTTATGGACCATATGTACCATCTCCTCAGCGATAGATATATTATCAAAAATACTCCTTCCTTGAATAAAAGCAGATTGTTCTCGAGAAATCAGCTTATGTAACAAAGGAGCCATTCTAGCAACCATAATTTTGGAAAGAATCTTGTAGACAACAGAGCAAAGACTAATAGGTCTGAATTTAGCAAAGCTGTTAGGGGATTCTTCCTTAGGAATCAAAACAATATTAGTAGCACCCAAAACATAGGTTAATGGACATCCCCCAAAAAATTTTGTAGCCACTGCAAGGAGATCCTCCTGAACGATATCCCAGGCATGAATGAAAAAACAAGCGCTGAATCCATCAGGTCCAGGACTACTGTCCTTGGGAATAGACCAAAGAGCATCTTTAACCTCCTCCAAAATTGGAGGTTTGCATAACGCTAGATTTTCCCTCTCTGTAATGACCGGCGTCAATAGCTCTAGGTCATTATCATCCAAAGAGATTGGTGAAACTGAAAAGAGCTCTTTAGAAAATTGAACAGCACCCTCATGAACATCTTCTGTTGAATGCAACTCTGAACCTTCTTCGAGGGTCATGTGGTCAATCATTTGGCTCTTCTTTTTATTTTTAAGTGATGCACGAAAAAATTTTGTGTTTTCATCACCTTCTTGAAGCCATTTAATGCGTGATTTTTGCCTCCATAAAATTTCTTCTCTTTCAAGCCAATCAGCATATTGGTTTCGACAGTGTAGAAGCTGATGTTCGGTGTCTAATGAGAAATTACCAATCAACGAGTTTTCCAGATGAATAAACTTATCCTCAAAATATCCAATTTCTTGTTGCACCCACCCAAACACCTCACCTTCCAGGACCTTAAAGTTGCCTTCAAAGACCGAAGTTTATACCCAAGACAGACCATTGGGGAACCTGTACCCTTTCTATTCCATATTTGTTTCACCAATGGTAGAAAATCCTTATGAGAGCACTACATACGTAAAAATCGAAATGGTCGAGGACTTGACAAAATCGAACTATCCTTGCACCTTAAAACCATTGGACAGTGGTCTGAAGATGTCCGTTCCAAATAAGATAATGAGGCCAATGGAAACTGATTTTTAAAATTCTGGTCCACCAATATACAGTCTAGACGAGCCCATATACGGCGAGTACCTTGTCGTCCGTTGCACCATGACAATTTTGGTCCATCAAAAGGGATATCGATCAGGCCTGAGTCATGAATAAAGGTGTTAAACTCCCCTGTAGACATTGAAGATGAGTACAGGCCACCCAACTTTTCCTCACCAGAACGAACTACATTAAAGTCACCACCTACAAACCAACCAGATCTTCCACTGTCAAGCATTTTCAGTTGATCCCACAGTTCCCTTCTCTGCCTCTGACAGCAACTGGCATATACAAAAGAGGTTAGCACCCGATCATCTCCAATCGAAAACCATCCAGATATCATTTGCCCCGACATATTAACCAATGAAAAGGATATCATTAATCCAAAACATCCAAATTTTTTCCCCTTCCACAACATTTGAAGTATAATCCGGAAAACTTAACCGTTGAGCCCAACAGACAATTTTATCAGCAGAAACAAAAGGTTCCATGAGCACCAGGATAGAAGGATTATACCGTTTCGCAGCCCCATTAACATGCTCTTAGAGGATACCACTCCCCTTACATTCCATACAAGAATATTAATCATTAATAAAATTTTGTTTGGATCTAGTGGTGATCCCTAGAGTCACCTTTTTGGACTATTTCCCCGTATTCTTTTTTGATGACCTGAAATAATAGGATCTGTGTCATAATTCAAAACTTGTAGTTCAGGCAATTCATTTTCAAGTTCACCATCAGACATATTCTGAACCTCCATTGCTTGATTATCATTCGTAAAGAGTTCCATAGTTTGAGAAACTTGGGGAAGAGGCTCTCCTCTGATGACAAATTCCGCAATGTTGTCCATAATTCCCATAACTAATACTTCCTGTACAGCATCAGCATCCCCTCTCAAAATGGCCTGTTCAAGTTCAGAATTTTCAGGATTTTTTGAAACCATATTCCCCTCCATGTTTTCCTTAAAATTTTGGATTGAGCTATTAGCAACGTTTTCATCATTACTTGTGCTGATGACAGTATCATTAACAGGCAGATTATCGTGTAACTCAGTGTGAGGATTTTTCGCCAAACTTTGGTCGTCTACATCGTCAATATTCGTAGCGATTCTGCCTTCGGAACTGACAAACAGCGTTGAAACTGATGGAATCAGAATGTCTCGTTGCATAATTGTTTTCCTTTTAGCTTCATTTTTGTTTCCCCCTTCAGCCATAGGATTTGCCGTTTCCACTGCCTGCTCACTCTTTCTTCCCTTCGCTGCCAGATCTGTTTAGGTTCCTTAGAATTAGTTACAGATTTTTTTCCTTCATAGTCCTTCTTTTTACATGCGTTCTCCAAGTGACCATGATTCTTGCAAAATTGACAGAATTTTGGGTACCTTTCATAGACGACTTCTTGGTGCCTGCTAGAAGGATGATGCGGAACTCCCAACCAAAAGGATTCCACGGGGGGTTTGGATATATCTATCTCCACACAAACCCGAGCCCCATCTGTTCGGGACGCGCACGTCGTAAAATTGTCCCTCTTCAGAAATCGACCAAAGGCGCATGTGATAATACGTAACATAGATTCATGGTAGAAGTGGAGAGGTAACCCAGGAAGAAAAACCCAAACTGGTACCAAAGAATATTCATGTTCTTCATTGAAATCTTTAGACCAGATAAAAAGTCTATATGGAGAACCTTCAATATCCAGTGATTCTCGTGCACATGCTATGCCAAAATCCTCTTCTGTTGAGAATCTGATGAACACATTACGTGGATGCTGCATGGTGCTAACAGAAAAATATCCTTTGATTCCCCATCTAGCCTTGATGAAAATTCGAATCTGGTCTAGCGTAGGCCTTCTTTTCAAAAACTTAAGCACAACAGAGAAACGGAATGGAGAGGTCGCCTGCTCCAGTTCGGCTTTTGAGAAGTGAAACCAGACAGAACCTTCACTCTCCTTTGGTTGCCTCATCTCTATCTTTATTTTCGGGATCAGTTGAGGCCGGGCTTGTACCATTGATGCATAGGTCGCGTTCCCCCCAACTACCTTGACCGGCGGTTGAAAGGGAGGCGCTCCCTCCATCTTTGCGAAAACTCAGTTAGGGTTTAAACGGTTATGAAAAGTTTTAGAGAGAATATTTTAAATCAAATCAATCATTGACAAGAAAAAAAAAAAAGAAAAAGGAGCTAAAGTAGAAAAGAAAAGAAAATCAACAGTGAAGGCAGCACCCAGGCACTTCTTTAGTGGCGCCAAGGAGTTGCTTAAAAGCAAGATGAAGCAGAATTTAACTTGAAGGCATCGTTATTTTTTGATATCCTATTTCATACTAGGAGGATTTAGACATCCCCTACGTATTCCCTATAAATATTAGGCTCTTTGATAAGTGTATTTTATACACTTATTCGAAATCTAAAATAATGATATTTGATAGTTTTTCTGACAAAATATATTTTAAATTGTTATATTTTATGTTATATAGGTAAAACTCAATGGTTGAACGAGGAATCAAAAGAAAGAAGTGAAAATGACAAATTCCAAAGTTTGAGGATAAAATTGCAAATAATCAAGAGTTAATTCAAACCACAAGGCGATACTTTGAGTATTGCTAGGAGACAATTGGATAGAATTAGAACTCAAAAAGGAATGGAATATAATGAAAATCAATTTTCAATCGCATAAATTATATTCCAGATTTTTTGTCAAAAATTAAAACCTATTTTTGGTATAGTAAACGTCCGAAATGGAATAATTGTATCTTTATAAAGTTGTAACCCTTTGAGTTATCTTTCTAACTCACTTTAAATCGCATGAATCGGATATCTATATAGAAAGTTATGACAAAAATAATAAATGCTATGCAGAGACAAAAAATTCACGTGCGAACGGAACTTTCCTTATTCGATTGAAATGCTTTTGGAAGTCAATTTGAACGTGATTATCAACCAATTTTAGATTCCTACAAATAGATAACAGCAGAATACATATTGGGGGGACCTCTCATATATATCTCATACTCTAATACTCATCAATTATTATCATTAAAGGAGGAAAATTCATTGTTTTGTAAGAGAATTAAAGGAGACCTAGATGAAGTAATTTTCAAGATTGGGGAGTATAGAACGAGTCAAAAAACACAAAATTCATCCCCAAGGCGTGAAGATCCAAATCTATATAATTAATTGGGTGATGTCGTTTCTTGATTCTTTTTCATGTTTTCTTGTTTCTACTATACTAAGCTAGGTTAATCAGTGTTATGAACCTTGTAATTCGATGTTTTGATCTTTAGTTTTATATATTTGAAGCAAAAACACGTTTTTGAATTGTAGAATGATTTATATGAATTAATTCCCTCCATGATTATAGTGCACAATAATTATGTGAGTTTGGCGATTTGTTTCATGCATTCGAGAGAAGGGAAATAAATTCGACATATATAACTCATCATAAGGTCCGATAGGGGATATAAATATACCGCTATACCTTATGTGAATCTCTAAGTGTTCATAAAAATTCATGCATTCTTATATGTTCGCATCCGTCATAGAGATATAGTCGGGTCGTATGCGAGAGTGGGTCCAACATTACTCGAGAGAGATTGTTGGATAGGATAGAAACATTAATTTGTCATAATTGAATTCGTGTTGTCAAATTATAAGGTTAGAAATAATTATTACTTGGGGATTCGGGATCCTAGTACGTCATTCATTCATAAATTGCACAAAATTTGTATTCAACCATCAATTGCATTTAGGTTAGTAATTCACACTTGCATCGCAGTTGACTTAATTCTAGTTTCGGTTAAGGTCGTAGTAAGTAGAAATCAAATAAATTTCTGTGGGAACGATAATCGGACTAAAAAAGTCAAATTTACTACTTGTTAACGAACCATACACTTGCGGTAATTTTAATTTGAAATATTTTCGCGAACACTCTTGTATACAATTTTATAGTGTGAGAAAATAGATTACTAGAATTATAGGATCCATTGTAATTTTCTCTATTTTCCATTATTCTCGAGTCAATAAAATTTCTTAATTTCTCTGTTATATTCTTGTCTTTATTATTCTTTTGCTTGATCATATACTTCATTATGCTTTGCCATATAACTTCAACATCACAATTCGATGGTTGGTTTCACAACAAGTGGTATTGTTTGTTTTACTACACACATATTTGAATTAAAGTCGCATAACCAAAACGTGAGAATGCATTGTATAGAGGCAACCTGATCAGACTAAAGATTAAATATTTCGGCCAAGTTCCAGTCTAAATAAATTCATCCAGCCCAAAAATGTTAAGCACAAAATTCAGCCCAACAAGGAAGTTTAAAAAAGAAATGCGTTGAGAATGATTGAGGTGGATGAGTTTATCCAAACTCCAAAATTAATATTTGAAAACAGGATTCAATGGTATTGAATATTTTTTTATACAATTTTCATTCACATTAAATAAGTGTTATATAGATGAATTTATTGTTAAATAAGGTTTTACGACTGTTGGAATTTTTGACACGAAGTAGTAATCATTTATTTAATGACTTTTGCATTTTACAAAGTATTTATAGCTAAGTTAATCCTATTGTAGATTTTTCTTTTTTTTCGTTGGGGACTTGGTTTCTTGCTAGCTTCTTTCGGACTGACAAAATGAGGAGATAATTGAATTCAGTGCAACACATCAACATATACTCCACAATTCAATTCGATTGAACCAATCGATTCCAAATTCTCAAATGTCAAATCATTTTAACCAAAAATATTATAATAAAAAAACAAAATGCACTTTGACATTTATCATTAAATTTCGCTCCAAAAAAAAATATAAAAACACTAATCATGAAATCATTGAAAAATTACATTGCATATATGTAATTAAAAAAAAAAAAGGGGAAACGTAATGCAAGATGTTTATTGAAAAAAAAATCGAATTTATCAAATGAGTAAAATTTTCAAATATTGTTTCGAAGAGTTGGAATGGATCCTTTGCGTATATCATAGTTTCCCTTTTATTCCCGTTTTCTCTTGCTATTCATCACTCCTACAATTCTTCGAGACTTTAAAATGAAAGAGAAATAAATAATATATATTTTGTGGTATACATAAAACTGAAATAGAGAAAAAGAACAGATGTGCACAACATGGTGGTTATTTAAGTCATTTTACATATGGTCATTTTAGTAACAAGAAAAGTGTGGTATAAATAACAAAAATTGTGGTGACAATATATTCACCCATAAAATTGTGGTGTAAATGGTAAAATGAACGGTGGTAATATAATTATCATGTAAACAAAACAACCTTGGCAACTTAAAAAGAAGCTAATTACTAATTCACCCTCTCTCATTAAATGAAATGATATAATTAATGTTAAATATAACTAATTAAATCTTTGTAGGATTTGAAACAAGTTTTGTGGGTAGGGATGGCAATGAGGCGGGTATGGGACGGGTCGGCCATTCCCACCCGATCCTATCGTGTATTTTTGTTACTTTGTCCCAACCTCATACTCGTTTAAAGTGGAACGGATAGAGGCGAGTCGGAGCGGGGCCCCATTTATCGCCCCATTTATTTTTCATTTTTATTTTTATTTATTTTATTTTATTTTTGTTATTATTTTTTTATTTTTATGTTTTTACTTAGTAACTATTATTACTTTTTTATCAATTTGTTAGAAACAACTTATATTCTTTATAAAAATATGATAAATCTATTATTTTTGTTTGATAAAAAAAACCTAAATTTAAAATTAACTTTAAACCGGACGGATAGCTGGACGGGGAAGCAATGACCCTCGCTCCGTCCCAACCCCGTTTACCTGATTAGGGGGGTAATCCCCTCCCCGTTCAGGGCGGGGCCCTAAAATTTTGGGTTGAACGGATTTGTTTGTCATCCCTATTTGTAGGGAGCTTTATGGCCCTAAGTTAATATTAGAAAGAAAAAAAGAAGAACTCACATATGCCACTATTGTGGAATGTGGTTATTCTTCAAAAGAAATACTTGAGACTTGAAAGCATAATGGGTGACTCAGTTTCTTATAGGTATCCAAAATGCATTATCCCAAACTCTACGAATCAAGCTCTTTGTTTTTGAAATGCACATCATTGTTATATGGTAGCCAGTTAATGATTCAAATAAATTATTTCATCTCTTGCTGTGGAGTTGTGATCTTATGATGTTAAATTGTGCTAAAAGAGGATTTGTGAATATACGAGGCAACGTACATGTAACGACCCAAAATCTAAATTTTAAATCGCTACCAAAACTATTAACTTTAACAACGTAAATATATGAAATTAACGGGCAAAATTAAATTAATAAAAACTCATAACCAAATAAATAATTTGTTTCAAATAACATGACTAACTATTTTATTAGATAAACAATAAAATGTTAATTCCACTAATAAAGCATAACAAAGTTTAAAATTTATAATCCAATAAAAACATATCTCAGATTTCTAAATAAATCTTTATGAAATAAACTAAGAAAAATTTGCTGATATAAAAAAAAATGCATTGTTACACCGGATTATTTTTTCCGAGTTCCATAAATCTTGGTACCACGACTGCACCTCATCGCCCGCCAACCAAAGACCCGTTCTAATGTGTGAGGTATGGGAAAATAAAGAGGGTGAGTATATGGGAATATTCAATAGTATACGAATTAATGGTGCAATCCCGATTAACATTATTAAATCATGTGTCGAAAATATCATACTGTTATATCATATCTTTAAAAATCCGGTAAGAGCTCATAGTATGTCATATATTTGGTACCGGATGGCCATTTCTTATCATATTATAATCATATCATGACTTTCATTAGCATAATATTTATCAACATGAAAAAAATAAAATAAACGAGACTAACCACTTGCACCTCGTAATCCTACCTCGTTTGATAAAAAAATGGTTGGAAGAAAAAGTAAGAAACTCAAGTTCCCAAATCTTTAATTTCTGCTTGCTGCCACTATAATATGAATCTATGTTTTTCTCCTTTTGTTTTCTCTTTAAGGTGTTACCTTGTATGTATTTAAAGTTGAAATGGGATAGGGCCGTGCTACATGTACCGAGGGGAGATTACCGAATGGTGTCCTCCCTCTCACATCAGGGGGTGGGGCCTCGGCTTAGCATTTTTTAATGCGTGCAGGGCCTGTAAATCCTATGGCGGTAGTCCCCCCTCGGGAAAATAGCCTAAAATAGATAGCATACCGTGATAATCCACACAATTAAAAAATCACTTCCTTTCCCATCTAACAAAAGTGGCATGCTATCATTACTAATTTCCCAAAATTAAGGCAATTAAATAGTATTAAAATAGAATCAATTGACACATTATCCCACATCATAGCACACGTTTTCTCGTTATTATTATTATTATTATTATTATTATATTTTTTATACAAAATCATTATCTAATAAAATCAATAAACAACCTACATCAAACTTGCTACACGTGTAACTCAACTTTATTAATTAATAATTTAAGACAATAACTTTCGACTTCGATAACTTGGGTCTCGTTTATCCGAATTAACTTTTTATCGAACCTAATATGCATGATTAATTACGAGCTATCCAACAAATCCAATATTGATATATCTATCATTACTCTATCAATATTTAAATATTTTACCCAAATAAAATTGAATTTAATAAATGATCATTTTAGTCCCCAACTGCGGGGCATATCTGAGAGCTGCTCAAATCGCCTCTCGTAATCAGTAAGCGACATGTCTCCAATTGCAGAAACTCTGATTCTTTGAATTCTCTTAAAGTCAGTGGGAAGTATTTTGCCATCACTTCATCCTTAAACTGTTCCCAAGTCAGGTTAAGCTGCCGCTCTTCGATTCTAGTGTGCGAGATAGATTCTCATCGGTGACTAGCTGCTCCAATCAACATAAATTCTGTGCATAGTACCTTATGTACATCCGTACAAGCAATGTGTAGAAATATGCGCTCTAGACCTCTAGTCCATTCTTCAACAGCCAATTGGTTGGAACCATCATCGAAAGTAGAAGACTTGTACCTACGAAACTGCTCAACCACTGAAATGGCTCTAGGTACAAACGGAGATGCACCTTGCGGTGGTGGCACATTTTGTGGTGGAGGCGATTGATTATGTCTGCTCAACTCTTGTACCGCTTGCGACAAATCAAGCATCAAATTTTTGTGGGTAGGTGGTGTCATATCCTAAAATTAGTATTAATTCACACGTCACCTACCGGTACTAAATTTAACATGTTATACCTATACTATCGTAATACATATTATGAATGAATTATGCTGGGAGTACAGCATTATTTTTACAGGATGTCTACAGGAATTTAAAAAAGCGATGACGTGGCAGTTTCCAAAAAAAAAAATCAATTAGAAAAGTAAAAGGAAAGGAAAGCGAGGGAAAATGAAGCTTCCTCCAACAATTTCCCACACTTCCACGAGACTGCACCAAAGCTTTGATTTTGAAAGGTTGCCGGCTCCGTTTCCGGCGTACTTTCAGTTGGTAAAATTAACAGTAACCGGCTAATGCACTCCCAGACCTCCATTATCGACGTTTAAACCTTCATTTTCAACTGTCACCACCGCGTAACCTTCATTTTCAGCCAGCTCAATACCTTCATTTTGCAGTGGTTGCCGGCTCCGAATTCGGTGTACCGACCAGCTCTTCATCCCCATTTTGGGCTGGTAAACGGAAATACATCTCCGCCTCTTCATCCCGACTGCTACTGTCGAGCTGCCCTTTCTCTGGACCAGAAGTAAGCCAGCAATTAGAAGCCTTCAATTCAATGTTCTGAACACAACGAGAAGGCCGAGTTTTAGAGGTAATATTTTCCTGCAAATTTTTCTTATGGTTGCAACTTGTTATTGGAATTTGTTGTGTTACGGTAATCTAATTTTTGTGTATAACCTGTTGATTTCCTATGGTTGCAACTCGTTTCAACTTTTTCATGGTTTCATATATAACCTGTTCATTTCCTACCATGTAAAAGAAGTGCACAAATGTAGGAACACTAGCTTATTTATTGAGTTCACCTGTACCCCTTATCGATTACTTAGCTTATTTAATCTAGTTCAACAGTAATGCTAACCGATTACGTCATTGCAGGAATGGAAACTACGGAAGAGGAGCATAATGATGTGTTGGTCGAATCTGAGAATGATAATGTTACGAACGATGCGAACGAAGTTGCAAATGATAGGCTGGGAGGAGACGATGTGAAAGTGCCCGAGGTGGGTATGATGTTCAATGATGAAAAAGATATTCTCGACTTCTACAAGCGTTATGCTTTTCAAGTTGGTTTTCCAGTTAGAAAACGGAACTCGAAAAAGGGGGCTGACGGAGTTATGAGATACGTAACGTTCAATTGTAGCCGTGAGGGAAGAAGAAGTTATGGTTCAAGCAATTCTTTCAAGCAAAAACCAACAAGCCAAACAGATTGTAAAGCAAGGATCTCAGCATCTTTATTAAGTAATGGACAATGGAGAGTAAACACGGCCCAACTAGAGCGCAACCATGAAACGAGTCCTTCGAAATCGAGGTTGTATCGATGCAATCGAGAATTGACTGCAAATGTGAAAAGAAAACTTGAAGTGAATGACATGGCAGGAATTCCATTGCATAAAAGTTACCACTCAACGGTGGTGGAAGCAGGTGGTTATGAGACTATGACTTTCATGGAGAGGGATTGTCGAAATTACATTGAACAAGTTAGACGATTACGACTCGGAGAAGGAGATGCGGCCGCAATACAATCATATTTTTCGGATATGCAAGCACGATGCTCAGGATTTTATTTCAGTATGGATTTGGACGAGGATTTCCGGCTTAAGAATGTATTTTGGGCGGACAATAGGTGTAGGGAAGCGTATAAGGAGTTCGGTGATGTTGTTACCTTTGATACAACATATCTCACCAATAAGTATGACATGTCGTTTGCCCCATTTGTTGGCGTTAATCATCATGGGCAATCGACATTGCTTGGTTGTGGGTTGGTATCTAATGAGGACACTAGTACATTTGTTTGGCTATTCCGGACATGGTTGCAGTGCATGCACGATCAAGCACTGCATGGAATAATTACTGATCAAGACAGGGCCATGCATAATGCAATTCAAATTATATTTCCACATACGAAGCATAGGTGGTGTTTATGGCATATATTGAAGAAGTTGCCTGAGAAATTTGGCTATCATGTTGACAAGGCTTCGATCTTTTCGACTATCCATGATTTAGTATATGATTCACAGAGTGCTGAAGAATTTGAGGAAGGTTGGATAGCAATGATTAATACGTACCAGTTGTACGATAATGAATGGTTGTCGGGCTTGTTTGAAAATAGAGGTCGTTGGGTACCGTGCTTATTGAAAACCACATTTTGGGCTGGAATGTCAACAACACAATGAAGTGAGAGTATGAATGCATTCTTCGACGGATATGTGCATTCGAAGACCTCTTTAAAGCAATTTGTTGAACAATATGAAAGAGCACTTAGAAATAAAGTCGAGAAGGAGTTTCAGGCTGATTTCAAGTCATACTCGCAATTGGTACCTTGCATAACAAATTACGATATGGAAAAGCAATTTCAGAAGGTGTACACAATTGCCAAGTTCAGGGAAGTCCAAGATGAGTTCATAGGGAAGGTTTACTGTGACATCATCTATATTTCAGAGGGGCATTTAGGGATGATTCATGAGGTTCAAGAAGATGTCCGACTGTGTGGAGATCGTTCGTTGAAGAGGAGCTTTTCCGTTTCATTTTCGAGGGACACGTGTGACGTTGTATGCAGTTGTCACTTGTTTGAGTTTCGGGGGATACTTTGTAGGCATGCAGTCACAGTTTTGGCCCGCAACCATGTCACGTTGCTGCCTGATAAGTTTATATTGCGGAGATGGAGGCGGGATGTCACTAGAACACACACGAGGGTCGCAGTGAACTACAATGGGTTGTTGAGTACTCCTACACAGTTGAGGTACGATGATATGTGTCAGGCATTTTCGGAGGTGGCTAACCTTGCTGCGGATGATGAAGTGCGGGTTCGCTCGATAATGGAGTGGATAAATGTTCAACAAAAGGAGCTGACGCAGCCGAAGTTAAGTTGTAGTCGGTATCCCACTCATGGCATCTTGCATGAGTCGGAATCTCTAAACAATTCCGCTGTTAACTTACTAGATCCAATATCGTCGAAGAGGAAGGGTGCGCCCAGAAAAGTTCGACGAAAAGGCCCCTTAGAGTTGTCTTCGAAGAAAACAAAGGTTTGATTCCTGTTCGCCTACTAATTGAAAAGGAGTTCAATTCCAGGAAACCATCTTATTTGTGATTTACATGCAGGCAAGTTCAGCTTCCGGAAAAGGCAAACGACCAAGAGGGAGAAATATTACTGGGGAAGGGGATGTGCCTGTGCTCGAGGTTGATGCATCTCAACAATGTTCCTCGCTGACACCGATGTCCAGTTCGCAAGTCTTTTTGGTATGGCCTTTATTTGCATTGGCTTGGTATTGGTATCTATTGTTTATTGGAAATCATTTGATTGTCTTAAAAAAGATTTTTAAATTTTCTGTGATGAGTTTTGATATAAAAAATGCCATTTGAAATGTTCCTTTTATGGTTTATAGTGAGCAGCAATTCAATGAAGCTGCTGTGGATTCTAGACAAAAATCTGGGCTACGTCAATTTTTTGTATAAGATGTAAGTACATGGCTGTGTTTTGTTATTAGTCTGTCCATGAAACTTGGTTGTATTTTGTAATTAAATGGCTGTAGAAATGACTAAGGAAGAAGAACCTGATTGCTGGATAAGTTAGTACTGAGAAGGCAGAATGCAATTCTGGAGATGATCCTGTCTCAATTTTATTATGCTTTTGCTGGAGGAGTCTCAGAGCCAAATGGATGTCTTCATATTTTTGTTCAAGATTCCATTGTAGGCAGATGTTTTTTGTCTTTAGTTTTGTGCTAATGGAAATGTAGAATTGAATTTCTGACCTTTTTTGTATCTAAGGTTCCAATGTCTTCATTTTATATCCATTCTATCAATGACATTATTTCCTACTTCTGTTGAAGGAGGATGTAAATGCTGGAAGTTTAAATGGTAATCTTAGTTTTATGCTAGCAAATTGAATTTTAAGTAGCCCAACACCTGGTGCATATACAAATATTGAAGGTAAACGACATGGTTGAAATTGAATGCCATTTTATATATAGAATGTACAAAACGAACACAATACAAATACAAACAACAATGGACGCTGACACCGTTATCCATTCAACAACTAACTCCTAAACATGCCATACTACATTCAACATCAGGGCATTATCCATTCAATAACAGGGCATTATCCATTCAACATCTCTCTATTCAAGCAAAAGTGTCAAAACAGTCTGGGCAAATCTTCAGGTTCCTCGTTCGCTGCTTCATTAACGGTGCTCAATTCACCGGTTGATTCTTCAATTTTCACCCAATCGAAGTAGCCATCTTGAGAAATCAACAGACAGAAGGATATGGTAAGCTCCATCATTACACAACAAACTCCACCATTCCACCATTGCACAAACTCCACCATTCCACCGTTACACAACTCACTCCACCATTCCACCATTGCACAAACTCACTCCACCATTTTAGACTGATATAGCTCATCAACATTTCCATTTTCCACCATTACAGATGATCAACTTCGACAAAACTGGAGAAGAACATTGACCAAAACCGAGCTCATTATGCTCAATCCCAGATTCAATCAAAGTTGAATCCAACAAAATTGCCCTCAAACATTAACAAAACTGGAAAAAAAAAAAAACAAAGATCTCAGAAATTGACAATTTGAACAAAATCGAAAACATAATTGAACATAACCCAACAAAATCAACCTCAATAATTACACCCCTTCACGAGATTCAAACTCAAAAATGATAAACAAAGAACACCGAACTGTCTGAGGCACCGGTAAAAGCCAGAAAAAACGAACTTCACTTCTTCCCAACCGGTGGTTCAAAGCTCTGGTCGGAGGTGTCTTCTTCAGTGGTGATTTGACGCACTCGCCAGTTGAGGAGTTGTTATGGGTCGCCGGACGACGAGGTTCACAGGACTGAATTCGACTCCTCTCGTCGATTTCAACAGAAAACTACGGCCGGATGTTAAAACGAAGTCGCCTTCGTAGTCGAAGTGGCCGTCGCCGTCGCCGTCGAAGTCGCTGTAGCCGTCGCCGTCGATGTCGCCGTCGAAGTCCCACGAGAGATTTCAATCGATGAGGGATAGGAGGATTTTGAATTGTTAGGTTTCCTTCCTTCAATCGTCCCTCTTTGAGGATTTTGAAATGTTACGTGGAGTATACTGTTTTTGATTTCAACTGCCACGTCATCAAATTTTGAATTCCTGTACCCCGCCTGTAAGTCCCTTCCTGTACTCCTAGCACCACCCATTATGAATTTAGCGAGAAAAAAATAGGCAATTTAAAGGATGTAAATTATACAACATGTTGAATAAATTCATCTTCTTACTCATTTTTACGTACCTTAGAGTCGTCGGAATGTGGTCGATTGGTGGTCGTTGAGTGCCAAAGATCTCGAGTTTGGATCGCCACAATTTTTTTATAAATACTCTTCCCAATAACAATATATTCATATATGTTTGGATAGATCTCAAATTCTAAAGTAAATCATATAATTCAATTCTGTGCATAATTGAGTAATTTCAACTGCACGTTACTCAAAGTGCAATTTTAGTGTTTTTGACCAGTAAGACATATCATCAATATTTACTCCTATTTTGGAGCACTTAGTTCAAATAGATAACAATTATCCCTCAAATCATGTGAGACACACACGTTGCCAATTTATAATTTAAATATTAGGAACATAGTAGGCATGCAAATAAATTTACGAAATTGACACAGGTGGCAGACAAGCGAAAATTTTCAATTTCCTGGCACACTTTACAATGGTTCCCAACACAATCTTTCCTCTATTTAGGGTTTAATTTCAATTAACTACCTAATTACGTCAAATTCAGCCAATCTTGTGTAGAATTAAATAACAAGCTGGATATTAATTTTATATGAGAAGCCCAAAAACTGATTTCTTTTCATAACACAGCCTGCAAACGAGATGCTGGTTTCATAATAACATAGACCATAGGTCGTAATCAAATAAATTGTATAATTCCTTAAGGAGGAAAAATGGTTCGTGAATAAACACAAATAAGATTATTGTTGGAATTAAAATCTTAAATCACATTACACCGGATTTATTTTGCAGTTTCAGAATTTAAAATAAAATACCATATACTAGGATAGAAGATATGGCTGGAAATATTGTATACAATATGTTAGACATTTCACTCATTGTTACGTGACTTATAAGTTTTTTTTTTTTTTTAATTCATAATCTTCTAACTTAAAAAAAAATGTATATATATATATATTTGGAAACACATTCACGTACAATTCTATTTCTAGGTATATTCATTAATCAATCTATAAAGGCCAATATATTGGATTTGTTGGATAGATTGTAATTAATCATGCATTTTGGGTTCGAGAACATTACGCTATCAATATATAAATATTTTACCCAAATAAAATTGAATTTAATAAATAATCATTTTAGTCCCCCAACTATTCCAAAAATATATATATAACACATAGAATAATTAATTCTACTATATTATTATTATAATTTTTTTTTTTTTTTGGCATTACAATCTCCGCTCCTTAAATATTTTCGTCTTCGAAAATTACCTTGGCTAATCGAAGAGTTCTGGCTACTTGGTTTCAAACTTATCTTCCTTCTCCCAAGTTGACTTGTTCAATCCATGATTTCGCCATTGAACGTTGACCAGAGGAACTACTCTATTTCTGAGTTGATGTACTTTCCTATACAAAATCATTGTCGGGATTTCTTCATATGACAGGTCTTTTTGTACTTCCAAAGTTTGGTAACTTACGACATGATTGGGATCATGAATATATTTTCTAAACGGCGAAATATGAAACACATTATACACTGCTGCGAGTTCAGATGGTAAGGCAAGTTGATAAGCCACAACGCCAATTCTTTCAAAAACTTCAAAAGGTCCAATATATCGTGGCCTCAACTTTCCCTTCTTAACAATCTCAATACTCCTTTCATTGGTGCTACTTTCAGAAAAAACATTATCACCTACCTGAAACTCCAAATCCTTTCTTCTACCATCCGCATAACTTTTATGTCGGCCTTGTGCTGTCTTTATTCTTATTCTAATCTTATCAATTGCCTCAACTATTCGTTCAATAATTTCAGGACCCAAAATTCTATTCTGTCCAACCTCATCCCAATGGATAGGGGATCTGCATTTCCTACCATAAAGAGCTTCATATGGAGCCATGCGTATAGTGGCCTGAAAGCTATTGTTGTAAGCAAACTCTACTAACAGTAGATGTGTTTCCCAACTATCGCCAAGATCCAAAACACACGCCTTCAACATATCTTCAAGAATTTGAATGGTTCTTTTCAATTGTCCATCTGTCTGTGGATGATAAGCAGTGCTAAATTTCAATTTCGTCCATATGGCTCCTTGTAAGCTTTTCCAAATTTTCGATGTGAATTGTGGGTCTTTATCTGAAACAATGGTGGCTGGAACTCCATGCAATCTGACTATCTCTCTGATATATAACTGTGCGAGTTGTTCCACATTAAAATTTACTTGATTGGCAGAAAATAGGCAGACTTCATCAAACGATCAACCACTACCAAAACAGTACTGTGACCTCTTGCTGACCTCAGAAAACCCACTGCAAAGTCCACCGCTATGTGTCCCCATTTCCATTTTGGATTATCCAACGGTTTCAACAGTCCCGGTGGCGTTTAATGTTCTGCCTTTACCTGCTAATAGACAATACATTTTTCTACGAACAGACCAATTTCTCTCTTTATATTTCTCCACCAAAATGTATCTCAGAGATCTCGATACATTTTTGTACCACCAGGATGTACAGCGTATGGGGTGCAATGAGCCTCTTCCAATATATCGTTTTTTATACTTTCATCTTTAAGTACATACAACCTTCCTCTAAAAGTTAGTGCGTTATCTGCAGATACTTCAAACCTTATACGTTTGTTTGAACCAACATCAGCCTTCATTTTCTATAGGAATTGATCATTACCTTATGCCTCCTTGATTCAATCCCGAAGAGTAGGTTGAATCATAAGTGCTTTTATTTTCGCTGTAGCCTGAGTTGGCGGCGTGATGATTTCCAATCTCGATTTCTCAAAGTCCTTTATCAAGTGTTCCTACACCGTTGGTAAAACTACTAACTGTGATCTTGTCTTCCTATTTAAGGCATCCGTGACTATGTTAGCCTTACCTGAATGGTAAATATTAGTACAATCGTAATCTTTCACTAACTCCAACCATCTCCTCTATCTTATATTCAGTTCCTTCTGTGTGAAGAAGTATTTGAGACTCTTATGGTCCGTATAGATTTCATACTTCCCTTCATACAGATAATGACGCCATATTTTTAAAGCGTGAACTACAGCTGCAAGTTCCAAGTTGTGCATAGGATAACTCTGTTCATACTCCTTCAATTGTCTCGAGGCATAAGCAATTATCTTTTCATGTTGCATCAGAACACATCCCAAACCCTGCTTGGAGACGTCGCTATAAATTACAAATCCATATGTACTTAAGGTATCATCAATACATGAATCGAACCTAATCTCTGCTTGAGTTCCTGAAAACATTTTTCACACTTTTCCATCCACTGAAACTTCATCCCCTTTCTAGTCAACTAAGTCATCGGACTTGCTATTTTTGAGAAACCCTCAATAAATCTCCTATAGTAGCCAGCCAATCCCAAGAAACTGCGAACTTCACCTACATTGGTCGGTCTAGGCCAATTAGTTACTGCTTCCACTTTAACTGGGTCTACCTCAATTCCCTGGGCGGTAACTACGTGACCAAGGAAACCCACTTGATCGAGCCAAAATTCGCACTTCTTGAATTTGGCATATAATTTCTCTTTCCTCAAAGTTTCGAGTACTACTCGGAGTTGTTCTTCATGCTACTTCTTATCTTTAGAGTACACGAGTATGTCGTCAATAAATACTATGACGAACTGGTCTAAGTACTGATGGAAACAGCTGGAGCATTGGTTAAATCAAAAGGCATGACAATGAACTCATAATGTCCATAACGAGTCTTGAAAGTAGTTTTCAGTATATCGCTTCCATTAAGCTTCAACTGATGATACCTTGGCCTCAAGTCGATCTTTGAAAACACCGTTACACCCCTTAACTGGTCGAATAAATCTTCTATTCTTGGCAGTGGGTATCTATTTTTTATAGTCAGATGATTCAATTCTCGATAGTCAATTTACATTCTCATACTTCCGTCTTTCTTCTTTACAAAGAGTACTGGAGCGCCCCAAGGAGATACATTTGGTCGAATGAAACCTTTTTCCAGCAACTCCTCCAATTGTAACTTCAATTCTTGAAGTTCTTTTGGTGCCATTCTGTACGAGGCTTTAGAAATTTGTGTCGCGCCGGGAACCAAGTCAATTGTAAATTCTACTTGCCTATCCTGTGGAATGCATGGCAAATCTTCTAGGAATACGTCTGCAAAGTCTCGTACAACGTTGTATCATTAACAGTTGTTTCTATATGTGTGGAACCGATGGTATTAACTAAGAATCCCTGGTATGATTCATTTCTCAGCATATTCTGGAGCGCCCCAATGAGATACACTTGGTCGAATGAAGCCTTTTTCCAGCAACTCCTCCAATTGTAACTTCAATTCTTGAAGTTCTTTTGGTATCATTCCGTACCGGTGCCTTAGAAACTAGTATCGCGTCAGGAACCAAGTCAATTGTAAATTCTACTTGCCTATCTTGTGGAATGCCCGGCAAATCTTCTGGGAATACGTCTACAAATTCTCGCACAATGTTGATATCATTAATAGTTGTTTCTGTATGTGTGGAACTAATGATATTAACTAACAATCCCTGGCATGATTCCTTTCTCAGTATATTCTCCACTTGTGAAGCCGATACAATGCGACGTAGAGACTTGAACCTTGCTCCAAAGAAACAAAACTCTTCCTCTCCCAATTTGTGAAACAATACTTCTTTCTCATGACATCAAATGGTCGTATGATTGAATCCCAAACAGTCAATGCCTAGAATAACGTAGAAGTCTTTCATCTCTAAAAGGTATAAATCTGCCAAGAGTACCCTTCCATCAATCTATCGCCTTAGTCATCTGATTTGCAAAGAATTCTTCCTGAAATGATGTTGACTTCTAATTCATTATTCGTTTTCACACACACAAAACTAGACCTAATGACGAAGGATGCAGAGATAAAAGAATTTGTAGCCCCCGAATCAAAAAGTATGTAAGCAGGTACATCTAATAAAATACCTGCAATTATAGTTTAGACTTAGCGACGAAGAATGCAAAATTGAAAAACATAAATAGGTACTTCTAATAAAATACCTGCAATCACATTCGGATCCTGCTCCGCCTCATGCAAAAACTCGGGCCTTCCCTTTCTTGTTCTTGTCCTCATCATCATCTTTCTTGTGTGAAGGCCCAATATAGTTTAAAGCAATGTGTCCCGACTTACCACACCGAAAATACACGTTCTTCCCAAACAAGCATTCACCCCTGTGGAGTTTATTACACTTAGAGCAAGGTGTAATACTCCCACTCGTCCCATCGATACGAACTCCGGTGCTTGGTCTTTTATTCTGCCAGTTACGCCTGTCCTTGCTCTGATCATTCTTTTTTTTTTTTACCATTTATCGACTTTGTTTTTGACTTTAGTTTGATTCATAATAGAGTTAATTTGAAGATCTAGTGAACAAAAATTATGTAAATACAAGTGCATCATTGAACACGAAACATAAATTAAATTGACATAAAATAAAGTTAAGCGATTCTAAATGAATTTTCCCTAAGGCGTCAATGAGTTTTTAGTTCCATTTACCCTTAATTATAAGAAAATATTAATTTAAAAAGGTGTAAAATTCGCTAATGACTAGTCATTTACATAGAAATTCCAAGTGGGTCGTTAAACTTTTTAAGGTAACTTTTACGATATCGAAGACTAAGAAAAAATTCCTTTGTGAACTTATGATCGTTTTTGCGAACTTTAACTCTTATCGAAAATTTAAAGTGATACAACTTATTTCCTCAAATCAAATCAACTTTCGTGGGGTCCATTTTTTTGATGTGTAAAAGTTGATGAACACATGGATTTTGATGGGTGGAAATTATTCGGTTGGTGATCCATTTGATATTATTACTGATATCTTGCCAAATTTTTAACAATTACTCGAAAATTTTGCAAATATAGCCCCCCATTTGACTCCATTTTTTATAAACTTATTTCTTCAAACTAATTTTCAATCTCTTATTCTCCCAATAAAATAATTTTACATGTAAACCCAAAATTTTTCCCACTTTCTAACTACACATTCTGCTAAAAATTACTATTTCAAAATCTATTAGCCCAAAAAATAAGTTTTCCCAAACAATAATCTTGGTAGGACTAGAATTAATTACTATTCAATTATTGTTGGTGTTTACTGATTTATGCAAAATTTCAACTCAAAGTTTATTCCCTAGATTGAATGTCATTCAAGAGTCAAATTAAAAGAAAATAATCAGCAGTATTGCACACGCAAGTGAATAATATGTTAAACTCCTTTTTCCATTTTTTTCAGTCTCGTTTAATAATGTTAATTTATGCATACCAAACATTGTCCCATGAAGACGCTTCCTTTGCTAAAATAACACATCGTAGCAAAAAGCAAAGCAATCCACTGATTTTTTTGCATATGAAAGCACTTGTTCCCTTGATTGAATGCACAGGACCCCACTATTTTTCATGTACGTGTGTTTTGGGTTACTACAAAAAAAAATTAAAAAATGGACCCCACTATTGTTCATCAAGATTCGAGGAGGAATCAAAATTCCGTCACTATTAAGGGCCTGTTTGGTACAAATTCTCATTTTCAACCACACATTTTTCAATAAAATAATATTTTCCATCACATCAATACTTTTTTCTTCTTTTTCAACCACACATTTCTCATCATATCACTACTCAAAAATCAATTCTTCCCCCAAAAATCCCTACCAAACACACTCTAAAGGTTAAAATATTAATCAAGACTCTGTTTACGACTTTATTCTCCTATTGGGGTAATTATTTTTAAAATAGGAAAGAGTGAATATTAAAAAGGTTTTGCGTAAAAAACAGATGGAAGGAGAGGTAGTTAATGAACTGTGCCATTGGGATGATGATGAATAAGAAGGTCCCAATAATGCCGTTACGATCTTGACTCGCACAGTCAGTCATTCACTGAATCCAAAGCCGTGGGGTCTTATGTTTCAAACTAATTCAATAACGTACACTTTTTTTTTTTTTTTTTGAGTAATGTCATTCATTCTCACTGAGAGTTAAACCTCAGTCTATATGACAATTACATGGAATTAAATGATAGTTTCATTTAAATGTTAAATGTCATGTAATTGTCACATAGACTGAGACTCAACTCCATTGGGGATGAATATCATTACTCCTTTTTTTCCCCATCAAATATACAAATGGTAGTAGTAAAAATTACTTGCAAAAAATAGTGACAATTACATGAGTAATATTATGTAGTATCGAGAGTACTGAAATATCCGTCTATGTGGCATTTTATTTAAATTATACTTACAAATTTAATTTCACATATCGTAACATACTAATGATACTAAACAACATTATTCGAAACATACTTCATTTATCACTTTAAATTGGAAGCATATATGTATTTTCAATCAATGATAAAAATTGCTTTCTCCAACAACAAATCTCAATTCCTCCCTCCCATAATTTAAAGTGATAGAACTTATTTATAAATTTTCAATCACTCATTCTCCCAATAAAATAATTTTAAATGCAAATCAAAAAATTTCCCCCATATTTAACTACACATTCTTAAAAAAAAATCACCATTTCAAAATCTATTAACCGAAAAAATAAGTTTTCGCAAACAATACTCTTGGTAGGATTAGAATTAATGTATTTTGGAAATATCAAAAGTAAGACTAGAAATTTGAAAAAGACATAAAAAAGATATCTTTAGTGCCAGGGAAGATGGTCCCATTAATTGCTATTCAATTATTGTTGGTCTTCACTAATTTGTGCAATGTAAAAACTCAAATCACGAGTCCGTGTTTATTATATTATTGGCTTTAGCAATTGCTGATCATATCCAAATGGAGAAAGCTGTAATCCTAACCATGTCATTCTTCCTTTTCATATTCTATTATTTTGTGCCCATTGTTTCATCTGTTGACACCCTTACACAGGGGGATAGTCTAAATTCATCTGCTTCCTTAGTTTCTGCTAACAAAGTTTTCACTTTAGGATTCTATAAGCTCCAATACACCAATAATATTTATTTAGGAATATGGTACACAGATTCTTATGACAGTCGTCTAGTATGGCATGGTAACAGAAAACCTATTATGGATAATTCTGGCATTCTCACAATGAGTAGTGCTGGAAAACTTATTATAACAAGCAACACATCAGATCCTATTGAGCTGTATGCAGGCGGAAATGGCACCAATATGACAGCCAAGCTGTTGAATTCGGGGAATTTTGTAGTGATGAATGGTTCTGCAGGCGACATTTTGTGGGAAAGCTTTGATTATCCCACTAATACTCTTATTCCGGGGATGAAACTAGGTGTTAATCATAGGACTGGGAGAAATTGGTCTCTTACATCATGGTTTGCCGATCACAATTTCGCCTCAGGAATTTTTACGCTAGAATGGGATCCAGCCAGACATAGATTGATTGTTAAACGGCGACGGTTGGTTTATTGGACCAGTGGGGAGTTGAAAAATTATACGGATGAGAACTCGAGATTGAATGTCAAGGAATTTGAGAATATAGTAGTCCCTCAACCCAATATTTTCAATCTCAATTACAATTTCACCTATGTTTCAAATGGTGTGGAGGATTACTTCAGCTACTCCCTTATAATAGACCCCAAGTTGACATCTGAAAATCGAAATACTGTTTCTGGGTTGCGGCTGAAATTTAACGGAGATATATCTGATATTGATAATCTAAATATAGCACAAGTAAGTCTCTGTTATCGTAATAACATACGAGGCTGTGAATTATGGGAGCGTTGCAGAAATCATAATGAGTCATTTGTTCGGAAATCAGGGCATTTCGCTAATGGAGATGGGAGCCAGCCAATTGCAGATGCTAATGCAAGTCATACTGAGAGTGACTGCAGAGAGAACTGCTGGAAGGACTGTGAATGTGTAGGCTTTACGAGTGGATTGGAATATGGATGTTCATACTGGAGAGGGAAAAATTGGACTTTTGTCCAGAGTTATGATGGTTCTGAACCCAAACTATTCGTTCTTGTTTCAGAGGCTTCAAACAAAACAGAGTTTCCAACCAAACGTAAGTTCATATCATTTTATCTAGAATTTTTCACCATATGCATACATTTCCTTACTTCAATTCCTCTGTTTGGGGTTTATAATCTCTCTCTCTCTCTTATTTTCTATATTTTTTTCATTTGGGTTCTGAACCTAAACAATTCTTTCAGAGGCTTCAAACAAAACAGAGTCTTCAGCCAAAAGTAAGTTCATATCATTTTATGAAGAATTTTTCACCATATGCATACATTTCCTTACTTCAATTCCTCTGTTTGGGGTTTAGAATCTCACTCTCTCTCTCTCTCTCTCTCTCTCTCCCCCTTTTATTTTTTCATTTTGTTTTCATTTGGGTTCTGATTTTTTGCAAAAGAAATTTCTTCTGACCTAATACGTTGACAGGTCAATAAATGTACTTCCCTTTTTCCTCTATTCTTGACGTCCCATAGAGATATTTCTCTTTCAGCAATTCGTTTACTATCATCAAATGATAAATGATAAATGACAGGATGGAAGACATGGGAAATCATTACTTTGGTTATTGTAGTAGTCGTACTTTTGTTGGGCTGTGTATGGTTCATCATCCGAAAAATTGAACAAGGTATCTTTCCGATCACTTGTAGCTTTTCAAAAATTTCTTCAAATTCCCTAAAAATAAAATACCTATAACAAATATCGGAGAGCTGGGGAAGAGAAGATTATAAAGAAGGTTCCATGTATTATAAAGAGAAGAGAAGATTATATGCATACAGTTTGACTTCAACAGAATAACTGGGAAGATGATTACAGAATACAATAAGATTCATTTCAAGAGTTGTAGTTGCACTGACATTTTTAATGGAGGGAGTATTGCAATTATTATCTAGATAGACTAATTTACGTAAATTGTAATTTATGAATATATAACATGTGGAAGTGTAAAAACAATATCTGTACATGGTGTGTTTTGTAAATATCCTTGAGAGTTTTTAATGTCCCTATTGCATTTTTATTTTGATATTTCTATCTTTTCCAGTTCTAATTTTCTTAATGATCTTGATTTGCATTCTTATGTTGATGCTTTGGATGATCATCTCATAGGGAAAATAAAGGAAGAAGAATTACGTGAACCGATGACCCTAGAGGAAGATACTGAAACACATACAGTTGAAAATGATGGGGGACATGTTCATCATCTTAGACCGTTTACACATTCGTCTATCGTTAGAGCTACGGGCAACTTTTCTCCAACAAACAAACTGGGAGAGGGTGGTTTTGGCCCGGTTTATAAGGTATTTTGAATTGTAAAATATTTTCTTTGTTAAATGAGAATATTGGCAACTATGTTGAGAATATTATGTAGGCAGTTTTAGGTGTTCTTTGAATAGGAAGGATGTCTTTACGGTATATAAGTATTTCTCTGATCCTAAAGTTGCAGTAAAAGGTAAAACCGCATTCTTTGAGCCATTTTGCAGCTCTTTGGAGCTTCAAGTAGCACCTCATTCTTGCATCAGAGTAGTTGAAAAGGCATTTATTGATCGTCGCTGCGGAAATACTCTTATTGCCTTTTTTCTTTATTAACCATTGCCTGGGATCTTACTTTCTTAGAAGAAATAAATTTTAGCCTATATCATTTTAGCTCAAGTTTATAATTTTTTTATAAACACTTAGACCACATTTTATCCGAACATTTTGAGTGACCAAAAACAAGTAATACCTACGTATGCATCACTCATTTCTATGTATTTATAATTTAAACAGTACATGCGCGATCTGCAACTATTTCTTCGTCTGATAAATTTATTAGTATTGCTTCCATATAAATATGACTTACACTAATTTAATAAATATGCCACTCCCTTTGACAGTATCCACTAATTTAATAATAAATGTAGTATATGTATGTGTTTATATATCATTACAGGGAGAAACCGTTGAAGGGCGAAAAATTGCAGTAAAGGTACTCTCACAAAGGTCAGGTCAAGGATTGGTCGAGTTCGAAACTGAATTAAGACTTATATCTAAAATCCAACACGTGAATCTTGTCAAATTATTGGGATTCTGCAAAGATGGAGATAAGAAGATGATAATCTATGACTACATGCCTAACAAAAGTTTGGACTCCTTTCTCTTTTGTGAGTACCATCTCTTTCTTACAGTTTATTTACTTAATTTTCATTTTAAGAATAATGAAATTAATTTTGTTTACTTAAGCATATTACCCCGAGTTCAGAAACATAATTGGAGTCGACAAAATCTGTATTTTCTGGTATGATAAGGAAGGACAATTTTTGTTTTAGATGCTCGAGCCAAGCCTTGTCGACAGTCTAGCGAAAATCCACTTCGTTTTTCCTTCTTTTTCATTCTCGAACCCTATACCTAAAATAGTAGAACTTATACTAATTGCACACTACTCCTTGACTTTTTACAACATATTAACTCTAGTCCTTTTTGTTCACAGGATACCCAATTACATTAAATACCTAACAAACTCCTCCTTTGGCATTCTGTGACAAAACTACAATCTAAATCAAGGCTGTATTAAAATAAATTACTGACTCAAAACAACAGACAACTCCAACAGTTCGACTCTAACAACACCTAGATGGGGATGAATAGGTGATTATGCGGAATAAAAAAATAGTTAATAATTAACTAGCAACAAGTCACTAATAATTATTTTCTAGATGATTAAACATGCAATTCAATTAATCCTACATTGAAATACCGTAGTTATGTAAGCAATAAATGAACACAAGAATTGATCACGGAGAAACCTAACTGGGTGAAAACTCCAGGCACTTTGTCAGTCAACAATCCACTGTAAACGATTTTTAACTTACTTTCTACCAGACTAGACGATGACACGTACTATCTGATCTTTTGACTGCAATTCCAACAGCTCTCCTCAATTTTGTGCTCCTGTACCAACTCCCAACTACAGTTTCCAAAACTCTCCTAGATTGCGCTCTCCTGCAGCAACTCCTAATTTTATAAAATCGTTTATCTCTTGTGGGTGAAGAACACCGCGTTCTCCAATGACTGAAACTCCAGTCACTTTCTCTTGATCTTCGAAAACTCTGACAGATATTTACGAAGCAGCAGTTTGGTATTTGAATTGTAAAACTGATATTTTTCATCGCCAAGAACATATCAATTTGAATAATGAAGGTTGAATGTTTCAGAGGATGAAAAGAATATGAAAGCAGTGGTTTTTTTTCTCAATAATCAACCTTGGAAAATTACGTTCTGTGGCGTTCAAGTATTTATATGTAGGTTAGGGAATGAATGGGTCGGACAAAAAGCCTTTAAAAAACGAAATAAAAAATTTTATGGATTGCACTATCGCTCGAGTAAAGAGCTAGCAACGAGCGACCGAAGGGCTAGCGACAGTCGAGCGATGAAGTTTCTATTTTTTATGCTCGAGTCAAGCCTTGGCGACAGTCTAGCGAAAATTCGCGCCATTTTTTCTTCTTTTCCATTCTCGAACCCTAGACCTAAAATATCACAACTTATACTAATTGCACACTACTCCTTGACTTTTTACAACATATCAACTTTAGTTCTTTTTGTTCACAGAATAGCCAATTACATTAAATACCTAACAAATTCAAAAGAATATAAAAATACAAAAATATGTTCATAATATATCAGGAACCCTTTCAAAAAATTCATAATAAAACTAATTAACAAAATTAAAAGTCTAACTTGTAACAAACATAAAATAGATGAATAATACAGAAAATAATAGATTCTCAAATTAGTAGTCATGTAACAAAAATTAGTAATCATGTAACAAAATCATGACTGCTAATTTTATTTTATTTTATTATTATTATTTTTTATGATCACTACTAATATCCTCCAATTACAATTGTGCATTCTGCCTCTAATTTTCCTTTTATAAGGTGAAAAAAGAATATAAAAGAATTTGTATATGACAGGTCCAGCTAAGAGGGAGCTCCTAAGCTGGGATACACGTTTCACCATCATTGAAGGGATTGCTCAAGGATTGGTCTACCTTCACAAATACTCACAATTACCAATAGTTCACAGAGATTTGAAAGCCGGTAACATATTACTTGATGAGAACATGAACCCCAAAATTTCTGATTTTGGAATGGCGAGAATCTTCGATCACAATGTGATAGAAGCAAATACAAATAAGCGTGCTGGGACATAGTAAGTAACAAAATAATATTTCTTTTCAAAATGGCTGCTGATAATATATGTTATTTATGCTCAAGGCTCATTACCAACGAATTAATACTTTCAGTATTTCACAGTGGCTATATGGCTCCCGAGTACGCGATGCAAGGTATTTACTCTATCAAATCAGATGTCTATAGTTTCGGAGTTTTAGTACTTGAGATTGTGAGTGGTCGAAAAAACAATAGCTTCCACGATGAAGAAGGTCCTCTCAATCTAGTAGAATATGTAAGTTTAACTTCTGATCAGTTTTTAGATTCATCTCATTTTTGTTTTTCTTCGTAGTTAGATTTAGTGTAAAATTATTGTAGGCTTGGGAACTTTGGAGTAAAGATGCTGCATTAGAGGTCATGGATCCGATGCTGAAAAGTTCATGCAGCCGTACAGAACAATTGAAAAGATGCATTCATGTTGGTCTTCTATGCTTGGAATATCACGCAAAGGATCGCCCTATAATTGAGGATGTTATATCCATGTTAAAAAATGAAATGATGCCTTTGTCAATGCCAAACTGTCCAGGATTTGTCACCAGAAATAGTACAGTTAATGAACTTGAAAATGGCAAGTCTGTGAAGTTTTCGGCTAATGAACTCTCGATGTCTGTAATGGATGGAAGATAGTGAAACTCGAGAGCTACTCTTATTAGTTACACTAAGGGAGTATTCCATGATATTTCAAGTTATTGAGTAAACTATGTAGCTTTTGAAAAATTCTACGTTTGCTATTCGTTAAAGATATTTGTGTGCAATGTAATTATTGGTGTTCATCTATAACGCAGAGATAAGCGAGAAAGAATAATAATAAATATGATCACAATTTGTGCACAATAACACAAACGCAACCAATAGTGAACCTCGAGAGCTACTCTTATTTGTAACACTAAGTGCGTATTCCAGATATTTCAAGTTATTAAGTAAACTATGTAGTTTTTGAAAAATTCTACTTTTGCTATTTGTAAAAATTATTTGTGTGCAATTTAATTATTAGTATTCATCTATAACGTAGACACAAGCGAGAAAGAATAATAATAATAATAAATGATCACAATTTGTTGTTTCGTGCACAATAACAAAAGCAACCAATAATTTGTTCAAAAAACTCCTAATATTTTATTTAATTAAAAACAACTAAGTATATATTGAAACCATAAGTCCCTATTCAAATAATAAAAAAAAACCTGAAGAAACCTAAAAAGAAGCTAATTACTACTTTGCCCTCACTCAATAAGTTAAACAAGATAATAAAGGAGAATAATAGAAAGTAAAAAGAATTCACATAATGCCACTATTGTGGAGTGTTGTTTACTTCAAAAGAAAGACTGGAAAGAGTGGTAAAAAGCATAATTGTTGACTAAGTTTCTTATTGGTATCCAATTTTTTTTAAAATTTTTCCCCGAACTTCCAAACATGTTTGTCATCTGTACATAATTTAACCAATCGTTAACAATCCTCGCAGTTCGGTTCTACGTGGAAATTGACGAATTATCTCCTTTAGCAACATGATAAAATGCATTATCCCAAACTCTACGAATCAAGCTCTTTGTTTCTGAAATGCACATCATTGCTATATGGTTGCCATAATGATTCAAATAAATGTAATTTCATCTCTTGCTGTTGAATTGTGATTTATGATGTTAAATGGTGCTAAATGGGGTTGAAAGAGGATTTGTGAATATACGAGGCAACATACATTTGACATTTTAGAGTGAATTGGTACCATTGATTTTGGAAAAATGAGTTCATGGAACATTATTAATACCAGCAGGTTAGGGTGGAATTGGAAATTGTGGAACAAAGACCGTGATTCATAGAATTTGGGATAGCTGATATTTATTATGTTGCTAACGCTATCAATTTTCACGTAGGATTGAAGTGGTCGGTTAAATTAGTTATAGAAGTCGGGTATGGATTATGGAAAAATGAAAGCTTGGATACCAATAAGAAATATCTAGTTAAATAGATCTAAAGTTCAAGTATGTACTAGAAAAAAATTAAAAGTTTGGATAACTACAAAAAGCGTAGTTGAAAGTTGATGTACCCTAAGTGGATAAAAGTTAAGGTTCCTCAAAATATATAAATAAAAAATGGCAATTTATCATAAACAATTAATAAACATGAGCCAAACATAATTTAAGATTAAATATTAAAATAATTTTACTATTAATTATCCTAGTAATAACAAATTATAAAACAAGAATAAGTATTTATTTAGGAGAGATTATTTGAAAAGTGGAAAATATCTTTTTCGAGAATTTGTGATTAGAAGGTTTAAAAAAAAGGGTTATGAATCCAAGAGTATTATTTTATTGAAAAATGTGTGAAATTTTAAATGAAGATGTGTTGAATCAACGATAAACTAAAACTAACACAGTCTCTCTTAACAATTAAGCATCTTAATTTTTATTAGATCCAACATTGAACAGTATGAACTAAAAACAAAACACTTAAATATTTGATCTCAAATTTATCGGAAAGAAGGTCTGATTTGTTGTAATGTTACTCATATTATTTTACAAATTGAAAAATTCTTGACTTTGGTCTGATTTGTTGTAATGTTACTCATATTATTTTACAAATTGAAAAATTCTTGACTTTGATAATACGAATATTATACACAACTAGTTCGGAAATTTCAATTGACAATGAAAGATAAACCTTAATTAGTACTACCCAATTTCATCAATTCTTGAATATTTCAGTCACAAGTCCTACGCCTGATTCTAATCATATCAAAAGTTGAATTTTCATATTTTTAAACAAAATATAAGATTAAAAACAAAGAGTGGCAGTGAGTTTATGAATTTCACTTTTGTACCATTTATTGACTTTGTTTTGGATTCATATTCATAAGATGGTCTATTGAACAAAACTTAATACAAGTGCGTCATTGAACACGCAACATAAATTAAACTAGTGGTGGCAATGGGCCGACCCATGAGCTCGGCTCGTCACGAGCTCAAGCTCGTTCGAGCACGAGCCTAACTCGAGCTCGGCTTGGCCCACGAGCTCTTTTTTTTTTTTTTTTTTACTTTTTTCTTCACATTTTTCACGAGCCCACGATTTTCACGAGCCCACAAGCCGAGCTCGTGGGCTTGTGAACTTTAGGCTCATGGGCCGAGTGTCAGCTTGTCGTGCGAACACTTGGCTCAGCTCTGGCTCGTCCCGAAACGAGCCCGAGCCGTCCATGGGCCGAGCTTTGACGAGCCAAGCTGAGCCAGCTGAGCTAACGAGCTACTCGGCCCTTTTGCCACCCCTAAATTAAACAGACATAAATGGAGTTTAGCAATTGTAATTGAATTTTACGTCAGTTTCATTTAGCCCATGTTTGATGTACATTCTTAAGGAAATAATACATTTTAAATACTCATGTGATGGAAAATATGTGGTTAAAAAAGAAGGAAAAATTTTGAATTTGCGTGTAATATTATTTTATTGAAAATTGTGTGGTTGAAAATAAGTATTGAAAGAATACATTTTTAAGAATGTGGATCAAACAGGGCCTTACTCTTAAAAATAAGAAAATAATAATTAAAAAAGGTGTAAAATTCACTAACGACTACTGACTGACACAAAAAATTCAAGTGGGTCGTTAAACTTTTTATGGTAACTTTTACGATATTGAATTAATAACTGTAACTTATAATTTTGTTACTTTTACTATATATATTGGTTAGTGAAACTAACGAAAAATTCCTTTGCGAACTTTAACTCTTAAGAGTCATTTAAAGTGATACAAATTATTCATTTAAATGGTTGTATTTTTAACTAAATATATTTTTAATTGTTTGCTTTTATTTTCGTCAATTTTTTTATTTTTTTTCCATTTTTCACAATGCCTAATACAATGTGGAATTTGTTTTTGTGTTAATTTTGACTTCAATTTGTGCACGGATAACGTGGCCAACAGAACCATGGCCTCCTTCCCTCAACGTAGACATTACCAGCGTATTGAAACACTTCGTCAATATGTAAAGGTCACCGACCGAAAAAGAAGGTTTGACTATTTGTATTTCGACGGTCAAGTCAATGGCCGTATGAGAGAGAATGAGTGAAAGAGAACCCTCTTTGTCATCTGTATACCACGTAATGTATAGATATAACACTAGTTTGTGCAAATTATTTCTTTTTCCATTATTAATATGTTTTGTACTTCTAAGAATTGTTGTTGTTTGATTAAGGAATAAATGCTTACAAGTAGTTGAACTCTATTTAGGCGTGAGTTTTATCTTGTATATAAAATAAAAATATAAGGAGTAAATTTGAAGATTCGAGATTTTTTTTTCAAGATAGGCTAATGATGTTTCACATTGATATGCCATAAGAGCATATAAACTCTTGAATATAATATTTGAAACACCATACACTTCCATCGATATTCTTGCTGAAGTCTTGCCAAATTTGTTGGTCGAAAAATTTGAAAATTTAATCTTGGTAGGATTGGATTAATGGATTTTAGAAAAATCAAATGAAAGACATTAGAAACTTGAAAAGGACAAAAAAATAAAAAATGTGAAATAAGACTTGCAAGAGTATTCTATTCTAATTGATAAATTTAGTTACAGGGAAGATTGTCCAATTTAGGATTCAATTATTGTTGGTGTCTACTGATTTATGCAGTTTCAACTCAAATCACAAGTCCATATTTATATTATTGGCTTTAACAATTGCTCATAACCAAATGGAGAAAGATGTAATCCTAACCATATCATTCTTCCTTTTGATATTCTATTGTTTCGTGTCCCTTGTTTCATCTGTTGACACCCTTATACATGGGGATTGTCTAAATTCATCTGCTTCCTTAGTTTCTGCTGTTAAACAATCCAAAGGGAAAAAGAAAAAGAGGCTAGGGTTTTATTGATTCTGCATAATGTAATTGAATGAATAAAACCTAGATACAAAGAGACTATATATAGTCTAAAATAAAGAAAACTTAAAAGACTATTCTACCCTTAATAAATAATAAAAACAAAATAATCATATATTTCTTAACATCTCCCCTCAAACTCACGATGCAGCAGCTACAAGTATCGAGAGTTTGCCAACTAGAAAACGAAAACGAGAAATAGAATGCGACTTGGTAAAGAAATCTGCAAGCTGCAAAGAAGAAGAAACAAATGGCAAAGTAATTGTGTCATGCTTGAGATGATGACGAGTAAGGTGACAATCGATCTCAATGTGCTTAGTTCGTTCATGAAAAACCGAGTTGTGAGCAATCTGAATGGAACTCTGATTATCACAATACATAAGAGTGGGATGTGAAAGAAAAACTCCCATATATGCAAGTAACCAACATAACCAAACAATCTCTTTGGTAGTGGATGCCATAGCACGATATTCTGCTTCGGTTGAAGATTGAGACACAATAGATTGCTTCTTGCTCTTCCAAGAAATAAGAGAATCACCCAAAAAGATACAGGCTTTCGCAAATGTACTTACGATCTCGTGGGATCACCGCCATGATCGCATCGAGTATGCACGCAGCCTCCAAGGAAGATGTGGATAGAAGTAAAAGACTCTGAAAGACTGTACCCCGAAGATATCGCAAAATACGAAGAACAGCTGCCCAATGAACTGTAGTAGGAGAAGCAACAAACTGACTAACAACATGAACAGCATTTGCAATATCTGGACGAGTAATAGTGAGATAAACCAAGCTCCCCAACAATAGTACGGTATAAAGTAGTATCTGATAAAAGTAAACTAACAGAAGAAGAATACTTTGCATTAACTTCAATGGGAGTATCAATTGTCTTATTATGAGTTAGTCGAGCCCGTTCAAGAATATCTATAACATATTTCGACTGAGAAAGAAGATAATCTCTAGGTGAGCAGGCTACCTCAATACCCAAGAAATATCGTAGAGAACCCAAATCCTTCATTTCAAACTGTCTAGCCAACTCTGTCTTCAAAACTGAAATACCATCAATATCATTACCAGTAATAATCATGTCATCAACATATAAAGATAGAATGATACGACCTGCATCAGTGCACTTAACAAAAAGAGCAGAATCATGACTACTGGAAGCAAATCCAAGAGAAGAGATCACAACAGAAAATTTCTGAAACCAAGCACGAGGTGCTTGTTTGAGACCATACAAATCCTTCTTGAGCTTGCAAACATACCTAGAATCATGTGGAACACCAGGAGGGGGAGCCATATAAACTTCTTCTTGAAGATCTCCATTCAAGAAGGCATTTTTAACATCAAGTTGAGAGATACGCCACTGACGAATCGAAGCTATTGCAATAAGAGTACGAATAGTAGTCATTTTTGCAACAGGAGCAAATGTCTCCTCATAATCCATACCATACTGTTGAGAGTACCCTTTTGCAACCAACCTAGCTTTGTATCGCTCAATTGATCCATCAGAATTAGTCTTGATCTTATACACCCAACGACAACCAACAACACTCTTACCAGGAGGTAGAGGAACCAAATCCCAAGTACCAGTCTTATGCAAAGCAGAAAGTTCCTCATCCATAGCTTGCTGCCAAAGAGGATCAAGAATTGCCTCTTTATAGGAAGAGGGCTCAAAGAGACAATGAATAGAAGCTAAAAAGGAAGTAAAAGATGAAGAATAACAAGAATAAGCAAAATCTGGTAACTTTGTAGACTTACGAATGCGTATGGATTGATATAGAGGTGGATCCACAGTCTCAGACAGAGCTTTTGAGGGACCATAGGAGAAGAGGGAGCTTCAGGTGTGCCGGAGAGTAAAGTGTCAGTACATGCAGAATGATCAGTATTTGAAGTGCTAGGAACTTGAGATGACAAACTATCAGAATCAGTAGAAAAAGG
The DNA here is from genome assembly GCA_035079005.1 of Fraxinus americana. NCBI lineage: Eukaryota > Viridiplantae > Streptophyta > Magnoliopsida > Lamiales > Oleaceae > Fraxinus > Fraxinus americana. The sequence continues at coordinate 17,020 of JAVHZT010000221.1, read as the reverse complement.
ATCTATACGAATAAGATCAGATCTAGTCAAACTATGAGTAGTTGATGGAATAGAAAAGAAAGGTATATGCTCGAGAAACACAACATGACGAGACACATAAAGTTTCTGAGTTATTGGATCAAAACAACGATACCCCTTTTGACCTTCACCATAACCAAGAAAGACACAAATAGCAGATCGAGATGACAACTTGCTACGTTCTACATGAGGACGAAGAACGAAACAAGTACAACCAAAAACTCTAAAGAAAGAATAATCAAGGGCATACCTATACAACTTTTCGAAAGGAGAAAAATCTGAAATATGAGAAGATGGAATTGTATTAATCAAACTTACAGCAGTAAGAATAGCTTCACCCCAATACACACTAGGAACTGAAGTAGACAACAAGAGAGAGCGAGCAGTTTCAACAATGTGCCTATGTTTTCTTTCAGCAACACCATTTTGCTCAGGAGTATCTGTACACGAAGTTTGGTGAATAGTACCATCTAAGGCAAACAGTTCACAAAATTTTTTAGAAGTGTATTCCCCACCCAAATCATACCTAAAACATTTGATAACAGCAGAATGTTGAGTTTTGATAAGAGCACGAAATGTTGTGTATATCTCAAAGAATTCAGAACGATGTTTCATTAAATAAACCTAACAATAACGAGTATGATCATCAATAAAAGAAACATAATACCGAAACCCTCCTTTTGTGGCAACAGGAGAAGGCCCCCATACATCAGAATGAATCAAATCAAATAGAGAGGAAGAAACAGAAATACTTCGATTAAAAGGTAAAGCTGAAAATTTTGCCAGTTTACATCCATTACAATCTGAAATATCATAAGGTTGCAAATTTCCTAATGCCCCTGTAGAAGAAAAATATCTCAAATGAGAAGACGAAACATGACCTAGGCGAGAATGCCATAAATAAAAACTAGAAGAAGAAGGACTCAAACGAAAAGAAGATAAATCAACACTAGTAGCAGCAGCAGCAACTGGTACTTTTAACTCATCCAAAACATATAGTCCCCCCCTTCCTACGGCCTGTCCCAATCAGCTTCTGAGACTGGAGATCCTGCACATAACAAGAAGAAGAGGAAAATGTGACTAAATTACCAGAATCACATAACTGACCAACAGAAGCAAGATTTAATTTGAGTTTCGGAATATGATAAACATTGGGGAGAGACAAGTGAGGTGTGACAACAGAACCAACACCTGCTAAAGGCATAGGAGTGCCATCAGCAGTCATGACAGGAATACAAGACGAATGAGACATGGAAGCAAAAGATGAAGAATCTGGAGACATATGATGTGAAGCACCAGAATCCAAGACCCAAACAGAATGTGACATACCTGAAGAACTATGAGGCAACTGACCTACAGAAGCAGACATAGCTTGTGGCTGTAAGGAGAGAAACTTCTGAAATTGCTCAGCCATAGTACCAGGATCTGTGAAAGGACCCGATGAAGCTACCGCTGCAGTATTGAACTGTGGTGGTCTATAACCCTGAGGTGGTCTACGATCAATCGATTGTGATTGATTGCCAGCCTTCCAAGCTAGGAATTGCTGCACGGTTCGATTCTGCTGTCTCAACTTAGGACACTGAGCTTTCCAATGACCTTTCTCCTTACAGAAACTGCACTCATCACGGGCAGCACTTGGGTGAAACATATTATGATTATTAGACAGTGACTTAGAAGGCATTGCTAACACAGAAGGATTAGGAGTAGAAAGAATTCCCTTTTCAGAATAAGATTTAAGACGTATTTCTTCAGCCAATAACTCACTGACAATTGAATCAACAGAAGGAAGTGGAGAACGATGCAAAATTGAACCTCTAAGTCCTTCAAAATCGCTGCGAAGTCCGTTAGAAACTGTACCAACCATTGCTGCTCTCTATGAACAATATAGGCATTGCACGCCTTTAATTCTGCCGATTCTATAAGAGCCAATTGATCCCAAAGATCTGTTATAGCAGAATAAAACTCCTAAACACTCATATTCTTCTGCTGAAGAGCTCGTATGTCATTCTCTAATTGATACTGTTTTGCAAAATTTGACTGAGTGAATAACCTTTGCAGATGTTCCCAAACCTCCTTTGCTGTATCATACTTTGCCAACTCTCTACCTATGGAATGCTCAACAGAATTGTTAATTCAAGTAATAATTATTGAATTGTTTGCTTCCCAAGTATCTATTGAAGTAGCATAACCCTCATCAATATCCGTAGGTTTTACAGAAGTTCCACTAATATATCCCCACATCTTTTTACCCTTAAGAAAATTTCTCAACACATAACTCCAATACGAATAATTCTTTCCATCCAACCTCACACTCACAGATTGAAGCGAATCGTCTCTTTCAGTAGACATAATAAAAGAAAAGAAGAAGGAAACCCAAATCGCAAAAGTAAGGGAAACGAAATACCAGATTGCAGAAACTGAATGAAAACCCTAACGAAATACCAAATTGCAGAAATTGAATGAAAACCCTAACGAAATACCAGATTGCAGAAACGAAACGAAAAATCCTCCCAAAATCGTCTCTTCTCAAAAGCTGTGTTCGAGATTATGTCAAATCCCATGAAACTTAGCTCTAATACCATGTTAAACAATCCAAAGAGAAAAAGAAAAAGAGGTTAGGATTTTATTGATTCTGCATAATGTAATTGAATGAATAAAACCTAGATACAAAGAGACTATATATAGTCTAAAATAAAGAAAACTTAAAAGACTATTCTACCCTTAATAAATAATAAAAACAAAATAATCATATATTTCTTAACATCTGCAAACAAAGTTTTCGCTTTAGGATTCTATAAGCCCGAACATACCAATAATATTTATTTAGGAATATGGTTCACAGATTCTTCTTCGGGCTATCCAGTATGGCTTGGTAATAGAGAAAACCCTATTATGGATAATTCTGGCATTCTCACAATATGTAGTGCCGGAAAACTTATCATAACGAGCAACAGATCAGATCCTATTGAGCAGTATGCAGGCGGAAATGGCACAAATATAATAGCCATGCTGTTGAATTCGGGGAATTTTGTAGTAAAGAAGATGAATATATATGGTTCTGCAGGCAGGATTTTGTGGGAAAGCTTTGATTATCCCACTCATACTCTTATTCCGGGGATGAAATTAGGTGTTAATCATAGGACTGGGAGAAATTGGTATCTTACATCATCGTTTGGCGAAAACAATCCCGCTTCAGGAGCTTTTACGCTAGAATGGGATCCAGCCAGACATAGATTGATTGTACGACGGCGAGGGTTGGCTTATTGGACCAGTGGGGAATTGAAAAATTATACGGATGAGAATGTAGGAATTTGAGAATATGGTCCCTAAACCCGATGTTTTAAATCTCAAATTTGAATTTAGAACATAGGAAATAATATCCCAAATTTGAATTTTTCATGACGTACACTTCAATTAGAATTCTTCAATTACTTCAACAAGGAATTTCTTCTAAAACTGGTCCAAGTTTTTCTCTCTATTCCAAACTCTTCTTTAAGTCCAATACCAATTTTCAACTTCCAATGAGCATTCAAAATAGAATTTCAATTTGACATAGGAAATAATATCCCAAATTTGAATTTTTCATGACGTGCACTTCAATTAAAATTCTTCAATTACTTCAACAAGAAATTCGGGTCACACCCGAGTTCTAACAATCTCCACCTTGACACGAATTCCACCAAGAAATAAACTGGCTTCTTCAACAATAACCAAAAAATTAATTTCTCCAATAAAATACAATACTCCACATCTTCTAATGAATCCAAGCACTACTCTGCAGAATTATCTCCAATCCCAAAAAATCATAATAATTTTAAATTAATCAAAATGGGCTGTAACACACCCCAAAGCAGAATCAAACTCAAATGCTTGTAACGAAGGCTCCTTGCTAGATTGAACACCTTTTTTCTTCACTTAAAGCATGCTCAATGAAATCAACATCCACATACCTTGTTTCACTGGGTCTAACTCTAGCAACTGAATACAATGGCACCGCAGGTGATGGTGGCAAAGCGGTATTATCCATGTCTTCAAAACTCCACTGAGCTGTATTATTCAAAGTTGACTCTTTATGAGCTCCTAAAGGTATTGTACCAAACTGAATGTCCACCACGGTACTGAACTTGTGCTGATTGACTCTTTCAAATTCTGCACGACCCTAGAAGATGTATAAGTGAGACCTTTTTTGTCCCTCCAATATAACATGGATACCCTTACAAACCTTCAAAGCTCCACCTTCATCAAAGAACTTATAACTCTTTGAATCAATGATAGACAAAGATATGAGATTCTTCTTCAAATCTGAAACATGTCGAACCTGGCCAAGTGTTCTAATTGTTCGATCCAAAAGCTTCAAACTGACTATACCAATTCCAGCAACCCGACAAGATACGTTGTTTCTCATAACCACGATACTTTGGGAAACAGTTTCGTATGTAGCAAACAAGCCCTTATTAGGACACATATGAAACACACATGTTGAATCAAGAATCCAATCATCTTCTAGTTTATACTCAATGTCAGAAATAGCTAAGAGATCTCCATCACTTACAACATTCTCCGCGATGTCTGCTTCGCCTGAAGTATCTGAATATCTACTTGTAGCCATTCTTTATTTATTCTGCAATTTGTAGCAATCCTTCTTCAAGTATCCCTTCTTCTTGCAGTAGTTACAAATTTGATTACCGAATTTAGACTTTGATCTGCCTCCTTCCAGAACTACAATAAGCAACCAGGTCTTCTCCATCTCTGGTATCAGAAACTACATGCTTCATCTTCTCTTTTGAAAATAAAGCATCATAAACCTCCTCAATGGTGAGAGTAACTCGACTATATGAGATCCTGTCTCTAAATGAAGAAAGGAAAATGGGCAAAGAACACAATAGGATGAAGGTCAAATCTTGTTCATCATACTTAACTTCCAATGTCTCTAAATCAGCGACGATCTCCTTAAATACAGCTAGGTGATCTTCCAATGATCTTCTTTCTGCCATGCGATGAGAGTATAACTACTGTTAGAGATGCAATTTGCTTGTAAGACTCTTGATCATGCATAATTGCTCCAACTTCAACCACAAAGCAGCTACTGACCTCTCCTTCAAAACGTCCTGAAGAATGGAATTTTATAGATGAAGATGAATGTGAGAAACTACATTTTTATCCTTCCATAATTTCTCTTCCGCAGTGAGAAACTACATTTTTAAAAGCATGTTCTTGTTCAATGCCCCAATGAAATCCTATACTTTTCTTTATAATTTCTGTGAATGGTGTGGCAAGTGTACTAAAATCGTTAACAAAACGCCTATAAAAACTAGTTAAGCCATGAAAACTTTGTATCTCACCTATGCTTTTAGGTGTTGGCCACTTCTTTTGATTTTCTCCTCATCCACTTCAATACCCTTTGCACTAACAACATAACCAAGAAAAACAACTTTTCCATGCAAAATGTGCACTTTTAAAAGTTGGCATAAATTTGTTCTTGCCTTAAGACTACAAGCACACATCTTAAATGCCTTATATGTTTGTTTAGATCCTTACTATATACTAAAATGTCATCAAAGTAAACTACTAAGAATTTACTTATGGATACACGTAAAACATGATTCATTAATTTCATAAATGTGTTAGGTACATTAGTAAGTCCAAATAGCATGACTAACCACTCATACAACACATGTTTAGTTTTAAAAGCGTTTTTTCATTCATCTCCTTCCCTCATCCTAATTTGTTAATAACCACTTTTAAGATCAATTTTACTAAATATACAAGATCCATGTAATTCATCTAACATAATTTACTGTTATATAGTTGATGGTCGTGCAATCGACCCACATCCTCCAAATTCCATCTTTCTTTGGCATAAGTAGCACTAGCACGACACATGGACTCATACTCTCCCTTACATACCCTTTGCTCATCAATTCTTCAACTTGCCTTTGAAGTTCATTAGTCTCCTCGAGATTACTCCGATAAGCCGACCTGTTTGGAATGATAGTTCCATTTATGAAATCAATTTGATGTTCAATGCCTGGAATGTGTGGTAGCCCACTAGGCATGTCCTTCGAGAGCACGTGTTCGAATTCCTGCAACAAAGAAGTAGCCAAACTAGGGAGGGATGTATTAGATTCCTCAAAATTGAGGAGCAATTCTTTACAAACCAATAAGATCATAAGTTGGTTCTCAACTACTGCCCTCTTCAACTCACTCCCTTTGCAAAGAAATTTACCATCGACTTTTCTCTCCTCTCATAAGACTCTTTTTCTTTCCTCTTTTGTGGCTCAACTCTTTTTTCTCACTTTTAGCTACCTCACTATTTTCTCTCTTACTTTCTTGTTGTGAAAGATCAACCTCATTCTCTTTTTCTCTCAATCATTTTTCTTCCTTACTTTTCAATTTGATTTGATATTCATACACTTGTTGTGGTGTCAACTGTGCAAGAATAATATATTTCCCATCCTTAGTAAATTTGTACATATGTTTGTACCCATCGTGCATCACATTCCTATCATATTGCCATGACCTCCCCAACAAAATATGCCCGGTATGTATAGGAACTACATCACACATCACTTCATTATGATACCTCCCAATTGAGAAACTCACCAACACTCTCCTATTTACCTTAACCTTCCCACTTTCGTACAACCATTGCAATTTGTAAGGCCTAGGATGTTTTAGCATGGTTAATCTCAATTTTTCAACTAGTGTAGTGCTAGCCACATTGGTACAACTAACCCCATCAATAATCATACTACATGCCTTATTGTTGACGTGGCATCTCGTGTGAAATATGTTCTCCATTTGTTGCTCCAAGTCGTCCACTTTGATTTGAGCACTAGGAGTTCGCCGTGTAACCAACAGCTCTCCCATTGCATATTCCACTCCCACACCATCACTAACATCTTTCAATTTTGGCATGTCATCATATTCACCCTCACTATCACTCACCACTTTTCCATTGTCGCTCAAGATCATCGCCTTTTTGTTTGGACATTGAGAAGCAAGATGTCCCAATCCCAAGCACCTAAAGCATTTGATATCTCGATTCCTAGAGGGTTATGAATCTGCCTTGGGTGTAGCTTTGCTAGCAAATTCTTCTATTCCCTTTGATGTCTCAGTTTTACCTTTTAACATAACCCCATCACCTTTATTGTTATCCCACTTAGGTTTCCAAGAAGAGTTAGAACCCGATGAATATCTAGTTGTCTCATTCCTCTTCAATTGCCTTTCTACCTTCATAGCTACATGTAGCATTGCTTCCAACTCCACATAATGTTTCAACTCTATAACATTAGTCATATCCTTATTCAAACCATTCAAAAATCGGGCCATGGTGGCCTTCCTATCCTCCTCAACATTCGCTCTAATCATAGTAATTTTTATCTCTTTGTGATAATCCTCTACACTCCTAGAACCTTGGTAGAAGCTTTTCAATTTTTTATGAAGCTCCATATAATAATGATTAGGTACGAAACTCTACCTCATGATAGCTTTCAATTCTTCACATGTGTAATAGGCCTCTCACGATTCCTCATCTTAGATGTTACTACTTGATCCCACCAAATGATAGCATAATCGGTAAATCCAAATACCGTATTCTTTACCTTCTTTTCCTCCGAGTAGTTGTGGAATCAAATGTTAACTCTACTTTCTTTTCCCACTCCAAGTGTGCCTCCAGATCACTCATTCCTTTGAATGAAGGAATTGTCATTTTGATATTGCCCTTACTTTTATCAGCACCATCACCAACAAGATCTCTACCCGTCCTTTCATGCCTAATTCCTTTATCCTTCATTCTTCCTAACTCGACATCCACCAATGCATCCCCATTAATGTCATTATTCGTTTCCCATTTGCCAGCATAATCTGCTTTATGATCCTGAATTCATTGCCTTCTTACGTTAGGAATTTCTCTAGGTTGTTCCCTACGTAAATTAGCAAGCAATGTGTCTTGCCTATCCAATTTGTCTCTCACATCCTCTAACAACTTTTCATACTGTCGTATCACCTCATCCGACATGTTAACTTGATTATTATTCCTTCTTGAAGTAGATTCGTCTCTATCCGACATCCTAAATCTAATTTGGTGTTTGTCTCACGTGTACATCCTAAATCCTATTAGTCTCACCAATCTTGCCTTTTTTCCACTCAATGCTTTCTTGTAAGTACTTCAAAAAACTAATTCGATCTCAATCAAAATCCAGTCCTTGTAGCGTTTCAAACAAAGATTTAAGTAAGAAAAAAATGGCTCAAGGAAAAAAATTGACACTTTGAATGGAACACTAAGGAAATAATTAAGAAGGTGTTTCTTGAATTTGAATTGGATATTTTTTAATTTGAATTTTTTTTACTCAAAAATTAAATTGTATGCTGGTGGCAATTTTTCGATTTTTCGAGTTTTTTTTACTAGAAAATTCAACTAAATACCAGCAGAAGAAACGGAAATTGATTTGGATGCTAGATTAGCACACAAACAAGTTTTGAATTTTTTTTTTTTTTGTATTTTATGGATTGGACACTCAAAAATGAAGAACATGAAGAATGAAAAATAAAAGACTCAAACAAAAAGGAAAAATAAATAAAATATAACCTTGATTTTTGGAATCTTACTCTGATACCAACTGATGCGAACCTACGTAGCATTACTAGCTACAAAACCCATACAAGATTGATTCAGCCCCAAGAAAGCCAATAAATCAATGTTTAAGCTTGATTAAAAAATATTGAACCAAAGAACCAACACAATCGCCGACAGTATGTTAACACCATGATTACAAGACTCAAGAATCCCACTCGATTTGTTTGAACGCCACAAGAAATAATTTTGATAAGTTCAGAATTAATTGAATGAAGAACAAGAAGAAATCAATAAAGCATTTCAATTAATCTCTCAATAATTGTCTACTTTTTTATTTTTTATTTACAACGAAGGGAATGAATCCTATTTATATGAAACCCATAAAACCCTAGTAAAATTGGAATTAAACTCTAAAGATATCACAAAATAGAGTTTTAACTAAAATTTAAGATTGTGCAAAATTCGGAAAAATTGGGTCCAAAAATTGTACTATGCTGCCGCATAGTGAAACTTCATGCGGTCGCATAGGCCACTTCAACTTTTCTCAAATTTTTCAACACTATGCGGTCGCATATGAGAACTTTATCCCTCAGCTCCCTCGGCTATTGCTTGAACCAAGTTGATCCATCTTGTTTCCTCTTTCAAGCCCAACATGAAACTTGTTCATTTATTTGTTGTGACCAATGTTTCGTCCATTGTACCTTGAACAAGCAATCACATTGCTTCTTTGACCCACTTCCCTCGTAACCTAGACATAGGCCCCTTCTCAACTATCAATGGATCCTTGCCCGAACTTGCCCTCGTATCATGGATCACATCAGCGTGTATATCTCACGAGTGAAGAAATGATATATTTGACCATTGAGAGTCGGTATTGAACCAACTTGTGAATGTACAGTGTTTCACTTGATTCTTCACACACACACACACACACACACACACACACACACACACACACACACACACCTGTTTTATACCGAATAAGTGGAAATTCGACTTTTGCATTATAGTTTTGAAGCAGTTCTTAGATTTGATACAAAGTTTTCAATCATGAGCCAAAAGGGCAAGCTATCTAACTAAATTTTGTTATATGCAAGTCGATGTGTTTTAGTATTGCTTGTGTGTTTCCTTTGTTTCTTTTCTTTTCCTTTCCTTTCCTTTTGTATTTGCTTGAGGGCTAGTAAAGCATTAAGTTTTGGGATGTTTGATATGCGTGTTTCACTCATGATATTAATACTATTTAATCTTGACATTCTGTTTGTCTTTAAGAGTTTTAGAAGATTTTGATGTGTATTTTCATGTTTTTGCTATAGGTTTAGGTGAAATGGTGAAAATGGTGACTCTTGGATTATTTAGAAGTCAAAGAGTGATGATGATACAAAAAGAGGACATAAGGAATTGAAAACATGTAAATAAGGCAAGAAAAAAGGAGCCGAATTACAAAAGAGAAGAAAATCAACTAAGAAAGCAGCGCCTAGGCGCTTCCTCAGTGGTACCTACTTGCTATTTAAATTAAGAAAAAGTAGAATTTAACAGGAAGGAAGTGTCTAGGTGCCATTGAATGCAGAAGAAGCAGAAAAAAATAGAGATCTGGCGCCTCTAGAGCACCTATGCGCCACCCAACTTTTACAACTAATACCCAGGCGTTGTCTCGCGGACTCCACGATCTACTTTGATCTGAAAAAAGCAAACAACCCACACTTGAGATAGATAGTGAAAGAGGCATAAATACAACCTTAGAGGGACTTTTGAAACACACTTCGACGACGGCAAACCAAGAGATCAAAGCAATTGAGCGAAAGAAACGGTGAGAAAAAGATTGATCCAAACTCCAAAACAGTTTTTCTCTTTTTCTTCTCTATGTTATTGACCATGAATTTGAATTTTTCTTATTCATCCATCATGAACTAATTCTTTCATCTAGGGGATTGATGTAATCTAAACTTGAGACTATGTTGTAATTTTCAATAATTATTGCTTTGAGGTTTTTATTTTAAGTTTATTTGTGTAATTTATTCTTAATGCTTTTAATTAACTAGCCATTAATTGATTGATTTGATATTAAAGATTCGAAACTTTAGAGAGGAAAACTTAGATGTGATCATAGAATGACACAACCTAAATTTTATAGGTTTCAAGAGAAAGTATAAATCATTTGAAGCTTTTTAACAAAGAACCATAGAACTTGTGTATTCCTAGATTTTGATTTTGAATAAAGATATTGAAATTGAAATTTAGGAATGATTTTCACTCGTCACTTGAGAGAGTGAGTAGAAATATATTAGAGTTCTTACTTATAAACTCAAAAAACCATTTAGAGATAAATAAAGAATAAAGAGACACAGTTGATAGTTAGATGAAATCAAAATCATATGCTCTTCTCAAATTGTTTTAATCCCTAAAAACTAGCATTCAATCGTTGATTTAGTTACACTTTCAATTTATTTTTAGTTAAATACATTGAACCTATTAAATCAATCGTCTAGATAAAGTAAGGGTTATTTTAATTATAGTACTTAGTAAGAATTTAATTATCAATCCACGTGGGTTCTTAAACTCAACAATGTGCGCTTGCGGTATAGTTTGCAACTAACATTTTACGATTATTGGTGAAATACAATGACACTTTATTAAATCCATCCAAGATTGTCTCAAGATCAACATTAGGATCAAACTTGAAACTGAAAAATTGTTTACATGAGTTACATTTATTTGGAATTGTTATAGTTTCATATAAACTTTCCAATTTCTTCCACGGTTCTACACTAGTATTAGTTCTACTAACCTTTCTAATGACACTATCACATAAATGCAGAAACATAGAACTTTCAGTTTGTTCAGTTTAGCATCAAAATCAACAGCCTAAGATTCATCAATAACTTCAGTACACATCTGTCAGTCCAAATCTCAACATCTAACTTGGTACTTTTCATCTTATTTTGAAAAATAATTTGTACTTAAAGAGACAACAAATTTTCTTTAATGAACTTTTCAAAAAATTGTTTTGGGGCTTAAAAAGTAACAATTTCACTCAAAAAAGGTTCAATAAAATGTACCAAAAAATCACAAACTTGCAACATTATTCACATAACGCAATTTCAAGAATCCACAACACGCTATAGAACAACTTATAAGGACATATTCCACTTCAAAATCACCTAGATATGCAGTAATCTTAAAGAAACCCAAATCTTAGTCCCCTCACATTCTAAGGTTCTTGCATGAAACCCTAGACAAAGGAAGATATATGAAAATTTAGTTCAAGAGATCTAAAATATGCAACAAACTCAAAATTAATTGTAGAATATGGTTAGAAGTCGTTACCTATTGAAATGCAGATAATACTTCAGATAGAAGAAGAGATAAAAGGCGGAAGAAATGAATTCACTCAATTGGGAATCTAAAATCTGATTTACAAATGAAAAGAGGGAAACTATTAATACTGTGCTAACTAATAAGCCGAAATAAAAGACAGGTAAAAGACGAAAATAACCCTCAGCTAATTCAATAATATTTCAACTTAACACTCCCCTCAAGATGGCAAGTGTGTGTTTAACACTCCCATCTTGCCAAGAAGGAAGGCAAGTCTTGTTCCAGCTAGAGGTTTAGTCAGTAGGTCCGCCAATTGCAGCTGAGAAACGGTATGCAACATCTTGACTTCATTAGCCTGTACTTTGTCCCTCACCAAATGATAATCGATTTCGATGTGCTTGGTTCTTTCATGAAAAAGGGGATTGCTCACTATGTGAATAGCAGATTGATTATCACAAAATAATAAGGCAGGTCCGGTATGGTTAATTTTGCAGATCATCCAATATGTTTTTCAGCCATGTAAATTCACAAACCCCTGCAGCCATTGACCTATATTCAGCCTCAGCCGAAGACCTTGATACATTGTGTTGCTTCTTAGATTTCCATGACACTAGAGAATTGCCCAAAAAGATTCAATATCATGTAGTAGACCTCCTTGTATCAGCACACACACACTGCCCAGTCAGCATCACAATACCCTTTAAGCTGAAGATCAGATTTGCTGGGGAAAAATAATCCTTATGCTGGTGCATTTTTCAGGTACCTTAGCACATGATAGGCTGCATTCAAATGAGGTTGTCTTGGAGATTGAAGAAATTGACTTAGAACTTGCACAGGATAAGATAAGTCTGGCCTGGTTATAGTCAGATATAGAATTCTACCAATCAACCTTCGATAAATGCTGGGATCAGTTACAGGTTCTCCTTCATCCTTTCTTAACTTCAAATTGCATGGCAAGGGGCTATTTGCTGGTCTAGCACCAAGAAATCCAGCATCAGTTAGAATATCCAATGCATATCTTCTTTGGCAAATTGATATCCCAGTAGAATTCCTTGCCACTTCGAGGCCCAAGAAAAACTTCAAAATGCCCAAGTCTTTAAGTTTGAATTACTTATTCAAATCATCTTTAAACTGATTAATGTAAACCAAAGCATTTCCCCCAAGGATTATATCATCCACATAGATCAAAAGAATGGTAAATGAGCAGCCATTTCCCTTGCTAAACAATGAATGATCAGATTTTGATTGTTTGAAACCTTGTGACAGAATATAAGAGGTAAGCTTCATGTTCCATAGTCTCGAAGCTTGCTTTAATCCATAAATTGACTTGTTTAGCCTGCAAACCAGTCGTTCACCTTGCTCTCCCTGCTGCTCATAACCCGGAGGCATAAGCATGTAAACCTCTTCAGCCAATTCACCATGAAGGAAGGCATTGTTTATGTCCAACTGATAAAGGTGCCATTACTTGGCAGCAGCAACTTCCAATACTGTTTTGACAGTAACTAACTTCGCAACTGGGGAGGTCTCTTCATAATCCAACCCCGCTTGTTGAATTAACCCCTTGGCTACCAAACGTGCTTTCTTTCTTTCTTCTGTGCCATCAGAATTTAGTTTAACCTTGAAGACCCACTTGCAAGCAACAGGGGTCTTATGATCCGGAAGTATGGTGACATCCCAGGTATTGTTGGAAACTAATGCATTATACTCAACATCCATAGCAGCAATTCAATCAGGATATTGAGAAGCCTCAGTGAAGATTTTGGGCTCAAAAATAGTGGATAGAGCCAATGCATATTTTCTGTCATGAGGTGACAACAAATCATAGCCCAAATGATCTTCAATGGGGTATTGCTTGCCATATTCATTATCCTTCTTCATGGATTCTGATTGAGGTGACAATTGAGACATGAGACTACAATGGTAATCTTTCAAGTACAAGGGAGCACATTTGACTCTAGTGGATAACTTTTCAAAAACTTGTTTTGGGGCTTAAAAAGTAACAATTTCACTCAAAAAAAGTTCAATAAAATGTACCAAACAATCTCAAACTTGCAACATTATTCACATAATGCAATTTCAAGAATTTACAACAAGCTATAGAACAACTTATAAGGACATATTCCGCTTCAAAATCACCAAGATATGCAGTAATCTTAAAGAAACCCAAATCTTGGTCTCCTCACATTCTAAGGTTCTTGCATGAAACCCTAGACAAAGGAAGATATAGGACAATTTAGTTCAAGAGATCTAAAATATGCATCAAACTCAAAATTAATTGTAGAATATGGTTAGAAATCGTTACCAGAAGATCAAAAACAAGTATAAAACAGTGAATATTAGGATATGTTTCATGCCTCCGGTAAGAATCAGATTTAACCCTTAAAAATACCTATCATTAAAGATCTAGGGTTAAATCCCACAAAAACATTAGTAAACTTTATTCGAAGAAGATATCCTTTAGAGTGAAGGCTCTGATACCACTTTTTGGTCATAAAATGACCAATTAATAACTTCAACAAATAAAAGAAAGAATACCAAGACTTTTTCGTCCTAAATCCCGGATGTTCTACCAAAAGGCCTACTCACCATTTTGAGCATCTACAGATATGGTTAACGTTCCAAATCCACTACCACAATCAAAGCATACAGGATTACATGACAATATACAAAGTATCAAACCAAAAAAAAAAAACCTCAAAAATACAGTTCTCTCATCAATCACTCATCTTACAAGATTACGCAAGTAACCAGACAACACCGTTCACTAAAAACAATGTTTAAACCCTCACATTCTCCATTTAGAAAATCTCACCAAGAAAATATCAAAATCAGAGATTACAGACGAAGATGAAGAAGACGAACAGAGACACAAAAGAAACAATACAATAATAAAGCCCTATAAGATATCTCTCATGTGAGATATATCACCTATTTATGTCAATTAATCTAGCATCAATGGCCATCAGTCTGCCACAGGTCATCGTCTCAGCATTTCACATATTTGAATTAAAGTCACATAACCAAAACGTGAGTACGCAATTGTGTATAGGCAACTCAATCAGACTAAAGATTAAATATTTCGGCCAAGGTCCAGTCTAAATAAATTCATCCAGCCCAAAAATGTTAAGGACAAAATTCAGCCCAACAAGTAAGTTTAAGAAAGATATGCGTTGAGAAGGATCGAGGTGGATGAGTTTATCCAAACTCCAAAATTAATATTTGAAAACAGGATTCAATGGTATTGAATATATTTTTATACAATTTTCATTCACATTAAATAAGTGTTATATAGATAAATTAATTTTTAAATAAGGTTTTACGACTGTTGGAATTTTTGACACGAAGTAGTAATCATTTATTTAATAACTTTTGCATTTTACAAAGTATTTATAGCTAAGTTAATAATATTGTAGATTTTTTTTTTTTTTCATTGGGGGCTTGGTTTCTTGCTAGCATCTTTCGGACGGAAAAATTGTTAAGCTGACGGAAAAAAACTTGAATAATAAACGATAACAAGTAGAAATTGATTTAATAATCCTATTTTCACTATAAGATATTTCTATCGAACCATATCTCCCATATGATTATGCAAAATTCTTCGAACTCAGCTGCTGAAAAATATTGCTGTTAAAAATTGTTGCATATTATCAGCTAAAACACATTAGTTAAGACTCCAAATCACCACCATGAGGACATTGAGCCTTGTTTTCGTATGTGATGTCCCCATAAATTTTGGTCCCAGGGGAAGATGTACGCGATGAAATCATTTCCACGGAAAAAGTCGGATCATTGGTGGTACATTCAGCTTTCAAAGGCCTTTCCACCATGCTGCAAATTTGTTCGAATTAGGTCCTTAGCATCATCCACTTCGAATCGCGTAGCTGCCCTTAGCATCATAATGCTAAATAAGATGGTCCTCTTGTGGGTTTATAGAGCGGCACCATTTGTATAGCTTCGATATCAATTGGCCAAAACAAGGTGTCTAAAACTTCTTCATTCCAACCCCTATCTTACCCTATAAGATCGTCATCGACTAGTCACCCCACTCCTAGGCAGAGTATATAGCGAAAGTTAGTTGATCGAAGGAGCCAAGGATCGAAGAAAATTTAATCTTATCACCTGTGCCGACTCTCCATCTGGAACCCATTTCGATAACCGCCCGACCCTATAGCAGGCGCCATTCGTGCTTTGCAATGAGAGCTTGATTAAATCCAAGATCTCCAGCATCTTTTAATGTGCATAACTTATTCCAACGAACCCAGGCCAACTTCTTCAACTCATTCGATGATCCCCACAAAAGCCCAAGCCCACGCACAACTAATGTTTTGTCGATATCCATGTAAAAGATCACCTTGGGGAGGCACAAGCCCAAGATTGTTGAAATATTCAAGGAAAATATTGGGCTTGTTTAAGTAATTTTATGAGAAAATTACCTAGAAACCTACTTTTAAAGTTTCATTTTCAAAAAATAGGTGGATTGATTTTTATTTCACAAATCAGGTGATAATTAAGTTTTAATAATTACAATTAATAAAAATTTAATTACAATATATAATTAACGTGTTTTGCTAATTCATAATCCAACTCACCTCTTTCTCTCTCTCTATCTCCCTTTCCATTTCTCCCAACCTAGTCTCTCTTTCTCCCTACATTTCTACCAGCCCGTCGCCGTCTTGAGAATCGCAAGCGAATCACCCCCCACCTATCCATTGCACAGATCTGTCACTTTGTTCGCCGTCGTCTACCAGCCGTCAGCGTTGGTACCGTTCGGAGATGGCGGCTCTGTGAAGGTGGCGGTGGTTGGTGCTACCGTTTCTCTCATCTTTAAATAGACTTGGCGGCGCTGTGAAGGTGGCGCTGTGAACTTGGATCGGACAAAGGACCTGGGTTTCGTGATGAAGTCGTGAGCACCACAAGTGGAGGTGTTGAATAATAAATCTATTGGTAGGTTTTCATTTTCTGTGTTCTTTCATATATAAATATAACCTTTCTTTGCATTTCTTTGAACACTTGAGTTTCATTGGCTGGCTGGTAAGAAATTCTTTTAGTTTATATGAAACAATACTTTTAATTAAAAGTCTGGGCATGCATGCATAATGCACAAATATAATT